>JAJAGP010002930.1:0-92198 GCA_025084515.1 Ancistrus triradiatus
ATACCATGACTGTACCAGAAAACATGATGTATAGGCTTCGTACCACCAATATCTTTTGTTCCACCCCTAACTAGCATCAGCGCTAAGTAAAGCCTGCCAGCAGAGAAAACATGAATGAGTCGTCCTGTCACACAGCACATTGTTCAGGCTGATACAGAAGGATAGCCGTCATAACTGTCCGACATGTTTGCCCAAAGGTTGTGACGTCACAGTTACAGTCGATCTGGACCTGCAGGTTTTCAGCTAGTGCTGCTCAACTCGTCTGTCGTTAAGTCAATAAAGGGTTTTGTTATGAACATAAAAGCACTTGAAGCTGCGGCTTTCACCATCATTCACTCCTTCAGTCTTGCAGTAATCGGAAAGAGCTTTGAGTATTTCATGTTTTATTTACGCGGATCTAAAGGATATTTCCGTGGGATATTTCAGCATCGGGTGCAGATTCTACCTGCAGAGATTTTAAGGATTAAGATAATCAGCCTCAACATAGCGGTAAGAAACCATAATATGACAAAATTTGTAATTTTAATGACTCTTTAAAGGGGGTCAATCAGTATTGTGTAATTAACAATCAAATGAATTTCAGGGTTTGTTCTTTTAAGCAGAGTATCATACAGGGGCACCTCTGCTCTGTATGTGCACCACAGATTCAACCCCCATGATATGAGACTCTGAAGCCCTTATCAGTAGCCCAAAATGAAACCAGATGGGAAAACACAGACAGACTGAACTCTAAACCCTTAACCAGCTCAAAAGGCTCCAAACACAACTCAAATCTCACTTAGTCAGATGCCGTTTAAAAACAAGTTACCTGGGTGTTGGGTTTTGTCCATTTCCAAGGTTGCCAACTCCTCTTCGGATTCGGTCAAGATTCAATATTCAGTTCCAATTCCACCTGTTCCTGAGTTTCCACCTAGTCCATGGGCTTCTAATTCTCAGAATTCCTTCGGAGTGACCCTCATTTTTGGTATGCCATCATGCAGCATTAACAACGTATTTAAAGTACAATATTTTCCACGCCACCCCTAGGGGGCGCACCAGACAATTTGAACCACTGGATTAAGTGGAGTGATTCAAATGGCCGATTCAGTTTTCATTCAAATAAATCAAATTAAATATAGCAGTGAAAAACGTTCGGAACAACCGCAACTTAAGAAATGCATTTTTAAATGGATCTTGTGTCACAGTATTCTTCTGTTCAATGTTATTCTTTCCTTAATACCAATCTTACTGCTAATTATGATAAACGTACGAAAACTCCTTTAAGGCTGCATTTAAGCGATGTTCGGTAGCAAAGGAATCTTATAAGTGACTCTTTTAAGTGAATCGATTACGTGAATCGATTTCAGTGCCATGTACGCTTCCTTCACCGAGGAGGACTTGTTCAAATGAATCGATTCACAAAAGGTGAGTCGTAAAGCCAGTGAGAGGCGCAGCTGCTGATTTGCCAGTGGTTGCCAAGCGCGTCGCTAAACGCAGAGCAGATCGGAAGTGCGCCATCACCATAGCAGCGTGTGTGTGTGTGTGTGTGTGTGTGTGTGTGTGTGTGTGTGTGTGTGTGTGTGTGTCTCGGATGATAAGCGCTGACAGTAGATCAGGAGCCGAGCGATATGGAGGATCAGTGAGTCCACAGAGGAACATCTAGAGGAGCAGATGGACCGGAGGCTTCCACACTAGCAGGTATGTTTTATAGATTTCGTGTAATTACACAGCGCTGGATGAAGTTTAGCCATTAGAGATGAGAAGTTACACCAGGAAGGCTCATGTAGACCGGGTTTGGATCACTGTTATGAGGAAATCAGAGTGTATTTAATGAGGAAATCGTTAAAATTCAGAGCGCGCGCCCTGCCTGCCTTTTCCGTTCTCGCGTAGCCTACCTTCCAGACCTTCAGTAGCTATAGGGGTTTACAGTGTGTGTGTGTGTGTGTGTGTGTGTGTGTGTGTGTGTGTGTGAGTGTGTGAGTCAGTGTCAGTGTCAGTCAGTCAGTCAGTCAGTCATGAATTCAGATGTGTGTAAACACTCATGAAGCTGTTTGTGCTCGCATTAGGAGAAGACATGTCAGTGGATCCGTTTAAGGTGTGCCCCACAGTAACTTGGCTGTTCCAGTGTTTACTGCCGTGCCAGCTGCCAACTCATATTTCCAAGCATGAAGGCTTAATAAAAAGCGATTACACAGTCTCATGCAGAAGTTAAGCCCTGGTCCAGTGTTCGGAGTTTGTAAATGAACGTCTGTGCAGACAACAAATCTAACAAACGAACCAGTAACAGACTGGACTTTTACAGAAAAACCAGTGGTAGGGTGCTGAAACTTTTGCACATGCAGGCCAGACCTTCATGTTGCATTTTTTAGTCGATGTGTCCATACATGACGTCTGTGGATTAACTTTGAATACAAATATATAGGCTAAATAGACATGCAAAAATAATAATGATAACAATAGCAATACAATTACACACACACACACACACACACACACACAGTGCCTCCCCTCCTTCAGACACAGACAATTATGTCTAGATGTTATATGCCCAACCTGGAACGAAGGCACTGCAGGGACCTGACCCAGCACCCACCAAAGTTGCCGAAATAATATTAATAATAATAATAATAATAATAATAATAATAGTTACAGTAATAAAAATAAAAATGGCAATAATTATAATCTAATAATAATAATAGCAATAATATTAACAGCAGCGATGATAATAATTTATTATTAATGATAACAATTATTACAACTACCATTATTATTATTATTATTATTATTATAGTAGTTAGTAATAATAATAACATTATTATTATTATTATTATTGTTGTTATCGTTATTATTGTTTTTATTATTAATAATAACAATAATAACGATAATAATAATAATAATAATAATAATTATACAATAATAACCATAGTTATAGTAATAACAACAATAATAGCAATAATAGTAACAGCAGCAATGATAATAATTTATTATTATTAATGGTAACAACAATGATTTATTATTATTACTACTACTACTACTACTACTACTACTACTACTACTACTAATAATAATAATAATAATAGTAATAATATAATAATAATTATATAATAATAATAATAATAGTTATAGTAATAACAACAACAATAATAATTTAACAATAATAATAGCAATAATAGGCATAATATTAACAGCAGTGATGATATTAATGATAACAACAATTATTTATTATTATATTGTTGTTATTATTATTATAATAATAGTTAGTAATAATAATAATAATAGTAACAATTATTATTATTATTATTATTATTATTATTATTATTATTATTATAGCAATAATAATAATAAAAATATTATTAATAATTATTATTATTGCTATTATTATTATTATTATTATTATTATTATTATTATGCTAAAGAAATTACTTTTTGTTATATTTACCAACTTAATTTTCTTTCCCTAGTGGATTACTTAGGTCTCTCTCTGTCTCTGTGCCCATATCTTGCTGAACAAGATCTTTATCTGCACTGTAATCAAAATTCCAGCGAAAGAAACTGGGGAAATAGAAGGAGGGGTCGGAATTCAAATGTGGACCTGCTATCGACCGTAGGGAATGTAAATCATATAAACAAATGAGCCTGCAAGCTCCAGCGACCTGTTGCAGCGCCATTAGTTCAGTGTTATCACGCAGCGCTGTGTGCTACCGGTTAATATGTGTGTTTCTCTAACCCAGCCTCTACCACCATGCTCCACCGGAGTATGAGGACCGCCGGGGTCGAGCTGCCTGAAGTGGGCTCTAAAGAGGTGCCTCTCATTGGCTACAGACCCCTTCCTCCAGACACCGAGGGGGGCCGAACAGGCCAGGAGGCCAACACCAGAGACCATGCACCCTCACCGGTGAGACTCACGGCACCGCAGCAGGTCAGCGTTCAGACAGTCTTCTTACACACACTCATTTTCACACAGTCACTTTCCAGTCATAGCAATTGCTGGGATCCGAACGCCACAGTGCTAACCAGCGCGCCACTGCGTCTAGGGTTTGTGTAACCTGTTTTATGGTTCATTACAATTTGCAGAAATGTCATTGAAGTTTGTTCCCTTTCACTCAGGATAAAATGGGATTTCACGAGGGCAGCACAATTGTTGTAAGGCTGCCGTAACTAGGACGTAGGTTAACAAAAGGTATTGTGAAACTACGCAATCTCTACGGAAATGGTTGAAGACCAGGACTTTGTTTTCAAACTGTACTATTTTCCGTATCATTTCCAGCTTCTCTACACACAAAGAGGCCAGAACCTGACAGGTCATTTATATAAATTTCAAACTTGGGATGCAATATAAAACGTTTATAGTTCAATCTCAAATCTGTCTCTTGCCAGTCGGTTATGAACCTCTTTACCCTGCATACACCAACAGTGTTTGATTTGGTGTCCTCCCAACTTCTAAAGACATGGTCTGCTGGTGAATCTAAAGCGTCCCAGCGTATGTTTGATCGAATAACACCCTCAAACCTGGGCTGCGGGTTAGGCCCTGGCTGTCCACGACCCTGAATTGGACTGAGCCGATATGAAAATGCAATGTTTTAATGCTGCACGTTTAGCCTTCATGTGCTTAGTCCTAGTGTGTTTCTGAGGAGAAGGCCAAACATACAAGCAGTGAACTCAAAAGCAGATGGCGTATGCAGGGTGAAGCGATCCGAGAGTGGCTGACAGCTCTAGAGATGAATCTGTACCATAGAATTGGACCTAGAGACAGTTTCCAGGATGTTGAAGGCTATAAGATCCAAGTCCAAACCCATCTGGATTGAGCCAAAATTTCCAAATATCACTACAGAAAGATGAAAATGAGCCTTTATGGCTAGCTGTGGCTCATTTATAGTGATTTACCTGTTGATTACTGAGATTAATGAGTACTGTCCCTGTCAAATAAACAAATAAATGAAAGGAATAAAAGAGCATAATTACAGTGCTGCTTGTAGAGTAACGCCACCTGGCGTTCGTCCAGTCCAAAACCATGACTTTAGCTTGTAAAAACAGCCAAGAATAGGGTCAACAAAGCCTCTTTTCTAGGCTGGATAATGTCATTGTGACAGCAGGACTCTGGATAAAGCTGTATGTATATGCAGCTGGATAAAGCTAGCGTCGTTGCTCCGGCTATCGTCTACATGTGTGTAAGGTGAAATTCAGAAAAGGAAAACACTTTGAACATTTACCGGGTTGTCTGAATTCAAGTTCAGCCTGTGTGAAGCAAATGAGAGGAAGTTCAGGTCACACATGGCTACTCAAACTGAGGTGGTTTTTTTCACATGGGGTTAGCTGCTTCTTCCTCTGTTTCTCTCTAACAATAAAACAGAGCTGTTATCAGCCTGACGCATGGTAGCTGCCGCTTCTGCTCTTAACACCTCAGCTGGCTTCTCAGATTAGCGTTGCTCGTGGCGCAGTGCAAGCTAGAGGATGGTGAGAAGATTTGGACGGCGTTAGCTGGGTCTCTGGGTTTCATTCTTTGAGAAGTGTAGTGCAGTTTTAGTATTGAACTACATGGTAGCAGAGTCGATGCGTTTAGGTATGTAGACGTGATCAAGACGAGCTGCTGCAGTTCAAACCGAGCATCAGAATGGGGAAGCAAGGCGATTATGCATGTTACGTTACCCAGTGCAATATTTCTCTTCACTACTGGCTTATACGCTGTAGCTTTATATTCTCTTTTTTTATTAATCTCTTCATAGTATCTTATTTTAATTAGATACCTTGGTTAATTCTTAGAGTCTTGGTCCTGCCAAGGTTTCTAACATTTCAGCAGTTTTTCCTTGCCACTGTATTTGGGATTGGCCTTACAATTTAGAAGATCTTCTAAAATTGTAAAGCTGCTTTGAGCAACGCTCCATGGTACAAAGTGCTTTAGAAACAAAGCTGACTCGACTTGACCTGAATTTATGCGAATCTGAACGTGGCATGGTGGCTGGCACTGGATGGGCTGGTCTGAGTATTTCAGAAACTGAAATCGCTAGGGTGTCGCCATCGCTAGTGCTTCGCCGAGAATGGTCTAAAAAAAGGAAAACATCCGGCGAGGGCAGGGCAGTTCTCTTGGTGAGAATGCCTCATTGATGACCCTGATAAAAAGGTAACAGTAATTCAAATAACCACACGCTACAACCAAGGGAGGCAGAAGAGCATGCATGAATGCGCAATATGTCGGGCGAACCTTGAAGCAGATAGGCTACAGCAGCAGAACATCACACTGGGTGGGAGTCCTCCAATACAGCCTAGCCTCCAATATCCCGCGTAATGAATACAAAGGAAGTTAAACAGCAGCTTTATGGTGTATGGGAGCACGTGCCTTGCTGAGAGATTAAAAAGTTTTGAATTGAAATGTAGATTCAATACGAGAGGTAACAAACTCACACGCTGATGTTTGGGACTTCTGGAGGGAGGAACTGCTGTGTGCTAACACGTTGATGCTGTAACCTAAAAAAGAAGTCACACTGAGTCAGGCGGGTGGATCGCCACGGTCATTTCCCGCACGGTCACATGACTCGGTGCCTCGTGGGCCTAATGCAATGGGGCCCCGTGTGTAAGACAGTGGCTCTTTTGTACGGAGCACTGCTCAGATGACACAGGCTGAAATTGGATGCCACCCGCCTTCCAGCTTGGGCCAGAAATGAATGAATGTGCCAGGGTGAGTGGTTAGCTTACAGTGGTTTAGTGTATAAGAGAAGGACAGAGAGTCTCGAGACCTCGTTTGCATTTACTGCACACAGTGTATCCTCTGATTGTGTCACCGTGGTGTAACTGAAGTGATGTCAGAGGGATGTGACTTGTGTAACTGTGATACATCAAAGGAGAAGTGTCAAAACATATTTGGCGTATGGCCTGGCTGAAGCGAGCTTATGCAGAGCAGCAGAAGGCTAGTTTTAGGATCGGGTCTTCGTCGCAGACGGTGTTCGTCACACACAAATAATGATATATCTCATATCCATTCTCAACAACCAACCAGACGTACCCAACTTCAATTCAACCACATTGACCACCGTCAGTCTATCCACAAAATCCACCCACAACCACAATTATCGACACAACAAACCCTCATATATGCAACTTTAACCTATCTGTAAAGCAGTCTAAAGGTGGAGGAAAAGCAGGGGGATAAATCTGATACAGTACTGTGCAAAAGTCTTAGGCCACTTTTACATCAGATATATCATTGCTTTAGCAGTGGTAAGATGAAGATATATAATTATTTCTCAGTCTGTTTATTAGAATGCAACCACATACAGAAAATATGTACACAGTATTAAAAACACTGGGAAAAAAATAGCTTCTATGCTCAAGTTTAAGACCTCCTCTGGGAGCATCTGGGAACTTCATCGGGATGCCCAAGTTGACCCTTCTACAGTCTGAAAAAGCTTGATCAGGAATGGACTTTTGGGAAGGGTAGCAGCCAAGAAACCACTTTTTCAGAGGAACAAATCCAAGTTTGAAATTATTGGGTCCGATCGTCGACAATATGTTATATACCATTATACCTCTGCTAAAACAACAAATCGAATGGTGGCCTAAGACTTTTGCACTGTACATCTTTAGAGTGTCTCTCAAACACAAATATTTTGCCCTGATAGTTGCTCAGTAATCCTTACTAAGTCACGTTCAACCCAAAATTGTTGGTTGTGCGATCTGAAATGCTCAAGAAAATTACTTGCGGATTTGAGTAAATCTTACTATAGCTCCAGTGCTTTCTGTAACCTCAAGAACATTTCAGTTACTCCAGAACCTTAACTGCAGAATCAGATCATGGGGTTCGAAACCAAAGATTAGCTCCACCTCTGTCGTAAGTCTTCGAAACCCCCCGCGAAGGAAGAAATCAGGGGAAAAGCTTTGATGTAAATATAGAAGAGAGCCAGGAAGGAAGGGAAAGAGGAGGAATTCATGGAGAGAGGGCGAAGAGAGCAAGAACAAGTGGCTTTGTGCGATGTGTTCATGACCGAAGAGAATCGCAGCGACGTTACGCGACTGCGATATGACGATAGATAACATTACAGTTCCAGACCGAAGACGTTTCGAGTGGGGGAGCCAGTCAGGAATGGAGTGAGATCTTATAACGAGAGCAAGTTCAGGACCTCTTTCCTGTTGTTCTGAAAGAGAAAGAAAGAGCGCGAGAGGGGAGGGAGTGCAGGCACCGAGGCACAAACCAATGTCCTGTTTCCTGTGTTTGTCCACACTTTATTATGCGCTTCCTTTAGCCTGAGACAGGAGATGGAAACTCGGACGCAAGGCCATTTTAGCGCTGTGGGAGCTTACTTCAAGGTGAAACCCACCATGAAGTAGACTTCCAAAAACTAAACACGCCCAAGGATGTCAATTATGCCCCATTCAGCCGTGACTGGTTAACAGTTTACTTGTATGGAAAAAATGAGTTGCAGCACTGTACATCCACCACCTTAGTGCTTAATGTCGAAAGTCCTTGGATCGGACAAAACAGCAAAAAGATCAGACGAAGAACAAACAATCAGACATTAAAAAAATGAACCGAGATAGTGTGGGTCTAAAGAAGGATCTCACAGTACTGTTGCGCTTGATATGGCAAAAGGAAAGGAAAGTAGCTTGCACTGAGAGGTCGCTGGTAAAATCCTTGCTTGCCAAGATTGAAGAAGCACTGGTAGCCAACTATTAGTGAAAATATTCTTCAGAAACAATAAATCATAGGAAAATCTCAACAGCCAATCAAACCTGTACTCCTTTCAATTATTCGCTCTTTCAACAGCGCGCCATTGTAACACATTCGTTATGTTTATCGATTCTCGGGTTGTACTGATACCCCTGTGTCTCTCAACATGACATAAGGAGTCCTTTGATTGAGGCTGGCTTGCACCTTGTTCTCAGACACCATGAAAATGCACCAGGACGCCAAAAAGTGAGCCAGGGCTTATTGTCGAACATCAGAAGTCTATGGGAAGTCACGTTCCAAATTCTAGTGGAAAGCCCTTTCAGAAGAACAAAGGCTGTTGTAGGAGCAAAAGTGAGGGGAACTCCCATACTAGCACCCATGTATTGGATGGAAGTTTTTGGGTGTCCACAAACTTTTGTCTGTGTAGCGTACGTTGAAGCCCCTCCTGTTGGCACTTCTCGCGAGTTATATTCCACAAGTTTGCCGCTGTTTCTCGTCTTGTTCTGCCTCGAAAAGCTGTTATACATAAAACATAATACATTTTAGTTCAAACAAACTACCCGTACAGCACTGTGTCAATATGTGCTCTTGAACTGCGCTTAGTGTTGTATAAACTGCAGGTCATGCTGTTTGTTTGCTAATCATGTTGTTGACTTTAAGCGGCATGCATTATGTGGCAGCCCCGCTTTCGGACGATATTCAGTTTCGCTCTTATTCGTTTGTTCTGCTCTCGTCTGGCAACTTGATCCTGTCAGAAGTAAGAGAGGGCGCACGAAGCTCGGAGTTGCTGCAGGCCGTGTGTGTATTGTATAAGTTAGTGTGTGTGCTACGGGTGCGCCTGTATGACGTGGCCGGGGGTTGTCTTAACGACACGCTCAGGTGTGTTGTGCAGAGAGAGAGAGTGTCTGAGAGAGAGAGAAAAGAAAGACCAGACAATAGAGAATCACTCCCACTGAATGCCAGTCAGAAAAGTGTGAAATAAAGACGAGGAGTTTTAATGCAAAGCTTGGGAGGAGGCTGCGGTTTCTTAAAGGCTTTACGGATTTCCAGGAAGTTGCCAGGTCTTTGCCAGTCTGGGCTTGTTGAGTAAGTTTACTGATTTGTTAAAAGTGCTGCAGAACTTGAGAGTGTGTGTCTGCATTAATGGCTTTATGCAGTGTGATTCCAGAAGCACACTTATTGCTCTGAGCTGCTCTGCACAGTGGGTTTGTAAATGACTGCTATCTTTATATCAGTATAAATGATCAATAACAAAGCCTCATGCCGCACTTTGGACACCCTGCTTTTCTTTGCTACTTTCATTTTGAGGTCAATGCAGATGTTTGAGACTATTTACAAGAACACAAGCGCTCCGGTTATAGGCGTACGTCTGTGTGTGCTTGCGCCTGTGTGCATGTGATGTCATGCTGTGCCTCATGAATACTTCATGATGGAAACTCAAGGCCGCTGCCTGGAGCGATTCAATACAACGCATGACCCTGATTCTGAAGTTCTTCAGGTTTCCGAAAGGCTTGCGAACACACGAAAGGGTGCCACGAACTGTGAGACCACTGTTAAGGTTTGAGAATGATAAACGTTTCAAGTAAACCCTCGTCAGTAAGCTCTTTTGAGGCGCAAAAATCTTAGGCCACCATTCGTGAATTTGTTTTTTCTGTGGAGAATCCAGAAATGGGCGCTTTATGTTGTGAATGTGTTACAATGGCGCGCTGCTGAAAGAGCAAATATTTAACAGGAGTATAGCTTTTAGCAATGACATAATGATGACATATAATTGTTTCTCAGGCTCTGTATTGGAATACAACCAGAAAGTGGTATGCAGTATTACAAAACTGAAAAGAAATCAGACAAAACAGCTTCTGTAGATTAGAGTGTCAAGTATTTCGTCTGATGCCAGTTTGACCCTTCTGCAGTCTGAATAAGTTTTATCAGGAGTGGGCTTTTTGTAAGGGTAGCAGCCAAGAAACTTTTTCAGGGAGGTCACACTAAATACAGTGGAAGCTCGGAATTCAAACGCTTTTTTACTCGACCAATACTTTTCAACCAGCCAATAATCTCACAGAATGATGTCACATAAAGTTCATACTTTAATAAATAAATCATGAAGTTCTTCATTTCCTCAGGTGTTTCAGAGTCTCCCCAAAAGGGTTCAACAGCCATTTTGCAGATGCTGCGTTTAATTCCAGGGTTGCCAGATCCTGTGAGAAAAACAAGCAACCATGTCTACTGAAACGAGCACAAAGAAGCAAAGACTCTTAGAATAAGCAGATCTGGTAACCATGGTTGAGTCATGTCTATTGAAACATGCACAAAGACGTGAAGACTCTTAGAATAAGTACACCTGGCAACCATGTTTGATTCATGTTTATTGAAACAAGTACAAAGACGCAAAGACTCTTCGAATAAGGAGACCTGGCAACCATGTGTGATTCATGTCTATTGAAACAAGCACAAAGACATGAAGACTCTTAGAATAAGTACATCTGGCAACCATGTGTGATTCATGTCTATTGAAACAAGCACAAAGATGCAAAGACTCTTCGAATAAGTACACCTGGCAACCATGTTTGATTCATGTCTATTGAGACAAGCACAAAGAAGTGAAGACTCTTCAAATAAGTACACCTGGCAACCATGTTTGATTCATGTCTATTGAAACAAGCACAAAGATGCAAAGACTCTTAGAATAAGCAGACCTGGCAACCATGTGTGATTCATGTCTATTGAAACAAGCACAAAGATGCAAAGACTCTTAGAATAAGCAGACCTGGCAACCATGTGTGATTCACGTCCATTGAAAAAAGCACAAAGACGCAAAGATTCTTTGAATAAGCAGACCTGGCAACCATGTGTGACTCATGTCTATTGAAACAACCACAGACGCGAAGACTCTTCGAATAAGCAGACCTGGCAACCATGTGTGACTCATGTCTATTGAAACAAGCACAAAGACACAAAGACTCTTTGACTAAACAGAACTGGCAACTATGTTTGATTCATGTCTACTGAAACAAGAACAAAGAGGCAAAATCTCTTAGAATAAGCAGACCTGGCAACCATGTGTGATTCATGTCTATTGAAACAAGCACAAAGACGCGAAGACTCTTAGAATAAGCAGACCTGGCAACCATGTCTGATTCTGCTATCCACTCAGACTGAGAAAACAGTCAGAGTAAGGATATACACACTCCGAGAAATCTGACTACTGAACTAAAATCCAGATTTCTTTAGCAGATTTCTTAATCTGATTTTTAGAGCTTAATCCATGTGCTGTTTACATGACCACTTCAATAACCAGATACCTGCAGATATCTGACTATGATCGGATTATTAGGTGCCAGTAAACGCACTTAGTTGTATGAAAGTCTGCTAAATGACTAAACGCAAATGTTGTAGGTTTTTGAACGCGTCTCAGAACCACGACCCTCACTGGGACAAGTGGAAGGAAACTGAGACTGAGAGATTTTTTTACTATTAAGAACTGTACTGTACAAGGAAAACATCTTTGCCAACTTTCCCCACACTTGGCAATCTTGCTCGTCTTCCCCTGGCACAAGTCCATCGCCAGGTCCAATCTAACATTTGCGTTCCAAGGCTCTTCCTCTGGCCCTTCCTCTGAGCCACCTGAGCTGCCTTGGTTTCCAGTTGAATTGCATGTTTTAGAGAAGATAACTCTCAGCTTGAAGATGCGAGAGAGGCAAAGATGTATTTGTTTCATTGACTGTATATTATTATGCAGAGGAACTTACAATCAAACCTGCTCAGATGAAGGTGTGGGGCCGGGAAGGTCCAGGGGCCAAACAGTGGCAGCTTGGCAGAGCCAGGTTATGAATTCGGTCTTTCGAACAGTAATCCAGAATCTTGACCACCAAAAGCTATGATATTATGAGCTGTTTGGGGTTTGAACTTCTCGGAGTTGATTTCCGATATACATGGCAGCACTTTGGACGTGGATCTTGGTGGTCATTGCAAGTATAAACAGCACATTGTACAAGATTATTTACTAATTGAAACCCTCCCTAAATGTTGCATATGATGACTTATCAGGGTGCAATGTGAGCATCAAACACAATCCCCATGTGTCTGCAGAACCAGTGAATGAAGCGATTGTTCGAATGAAAAATGCTCTGCTCTGTTGGGCGTTCACCGTGGTATGTGTAGAGTTTTCTTGGGGGTACGTGTAGAATTTGCACAGCGGTGGGATTAAGGGACCGGCCATTGTGGGGCGGAGGGATTAGCACTTGAATGTTAGTAGAGTGGGTGGTAGCCAGAATTTAGCAGCTAAATGTGCAGTAATTACAAGAGAAAGTAACCCCAGCAAAAAGTCCTGAAGCAGGTACAGTGGCTCTGTTACACTATGGCCATTTTGCTGGCTATCCTCAAAGAGAAGAGAAAGCTAAGTGGTGCTTGAAAGTTTATGAATCCTTTAGAATTTTCTATATTTCTGCATAAATATGACCTAAAACATCATCAGATTTTCACACAAGTCCTAAAAGTAGATATAGAGAACCCAGTTAAACAAATAAGACAAAAATGTTATACTTGGTAATTTATTTATTGAAGAAAATCATCCAATGTTATATATTAGTGAGTGGAAAAAGTATGTGAACCTTTGCTTTCAGTATCTGGTGTGACCCCCTGTGCAGCAATAACTGCAACTAAACGTTTCCTGTAACTGTTGATCAGTCCTGCACACCTGTGACAAGCTTTTAAGCAGCCATGTCAGGGGGCGAGTGACATCACCCATTAAAAATGCAAAATATATAAGATGTAAAAAATGATTATGGGTACAAAATTGTGGCCCCTGCAGCCACAAAGGGCACATGTGTCCAAACCACTCCTCCACACCGGCTTGGAGGAATTTTAGCCCATTCCTCCGTACAGAACAGCTTCAGCTCTGGGATGTTGGTGGGTTTCCTCACATTAGCTGCTCACTTCAGGTCCTTCCACAACATTTTGATTGGATTAAGTTCAGGACTTTGACTTGGCCATTCCAAAACATGAACTTTATTCTTCTGTAACCATTCTTTGGTAGAACGACTTGTGTGCTTAGGGTCGTTGTCTTGCTGCATGACCCACCTTCTCTTGAGATTCAGTTCATGGACAGATGTCCTGACTTTTTCCTTTAGAATTCTCTGATATCATTCAGAATTCATTGTTCCATCAATGATGGCACGCTGTCCTGGCCCAGACACAGCAAAACAGGCCCAAACCATGATACTACCACCACCATGTTTCACAGATGGGAGAAGGTTCTTATGCTGGAATGCGGTGTATTCCTTTCTCCAAACATAACGCTTTTCTTTTAAACCAAAAAGTTAAAAATTTGGTCTCCTTCCACAAAACATTCTTCCGATAGCATTCTGGCTTGTCCACGTGATCTTTAGCAAACTGCAGACGAGCAGCAATGTTCTTTCTGGAGAGCAGTGACTTTCTCCTTGCAACCCTGCCATGCACACCATTGTTCTTCAGTGGTTTTTGATTGTGGGCTCATAAACATTAACATTATTCAGTGTGAGAGAGGCCTTCAGTTGCTTAGAAGTTTCCCTGGGGTCCTTTGTGACCTCGCCAACTATTACACACCTTGCCCTTGCAGTGATCTTTGTTGGTCGACCACTCCTGGGGAGGGTAACAATGGTCTTGAATTTCCTCCATTTGTACACAATCTGTCTGACTGTGGATTGGTGGAGTCCAAACTCTTTAGAGATGGTTTTGTGACCTTTTCCATCCTGATGAGCATCAACAACTCTTTTTTGTAGGTCCTCAGAAATCTCCTTTGTTCGTGCCATGATACACTTCCACAAACATGTGTTGTGAAGAGCAGACTTTGATAGATCCCTGTTCTTTAAATAAAACAGGGTGCCACTCACACCTGATTGTCATCCCATTGATTGAAAACACTGACTCTAATCACACCTTCAAATTAAAACTGGTAATCCTAGAGGTTCACAATTACTTTTTGCCACTCACTAATTATGTAATATTGGATTCATTTTTCTCAATAAATAAATGACCAAGTATAATATTTTTGTCTTATTTGTTTAAACTGGGTTCTCATTATCTAGGTTTAGGACTTCTGTGAAAATCTGATTATGTTTAGGTCATATTTATGCAGGAATATAGAAAATTCTAAAGGGTTCACAAAACTTTCAGCAACCAATGGTACATCTTCATGGGTCTAATTTACCAGCACTTAATAATTTGTTCTTGTTGGATTTCTGAAGTTATCTGATTTTTCATGTGATCATATATACACCTACTCCAATCTAGAAATCAGATTGCAAAATCCCATAAAGAGAACTGGATTTGAACTCAGTAATTGGTTTTCTCAGAGCATATATATCAGTACTAAGATGTCTATCGGTTTTCTCAGTCAAATGCAAATGTCATGCGAGAGTGCAACACGGTTGCCAGGTCCACCTTCATTCCAAGAGACCTCCCAACCTTTGAGATCATTTCCATAGACCATTAAAGTTTGAAGTTTATGTCACACATTTTTTTGAGATTATTGGCTGGTTGCAAAGCAGAAATCCGATTACTACCCGAGGCACATAAACCCTGGAGCGTTCCTGTTATCTGATTATTCAGGTGCATATTTTGCATGTAGATTTTCTGCAGTTGTCGAATTATTATTATATAAGTGCATTCAAACTCACTGTCGTCTGTGCCGTGTTTTTCAGGTCGAGGCCTCCCCCATGAAAACAACTTGGTACTGTCCGCTCAATCTGGTGAGCCCAGCTAATTTTGAACGTTCGTGGCAATGTTTCAGTATTTTCCAAAATGTTTGAGAGCTGTGCTTTGCATGCAAGCTATTACATCGTTGTTCCGTCTGCAGTACGCACGTACAGTCAAACCCAGCTATTCGATGCACCTCATTTTGGAAAATGGCACTAATAACGAAAAAGCATATTTCTGGTATTAGTGGTACCTCGGTTCTCGGCCACCTCGGGACTTGTCAAATTCGGTTATCGACGCGTGTTAACTAGAAAAATGTGTCTCAGTTTCCTTTGGGAAAATCCCTACTGGGTTTCTCTGTACACAATGCTTTCTGAACTTGCGTAGTAATCGACCTGGTCGAATGGTGAACGCTGGGAAATGCACCCCTGTGCTCGATTTGGAAGCAGTGAGTGACATATGGGGCCAAGTGGCAGGAGTGATGTGCGCTGGGAGATGTACTGAGGGAAAGCCATGGTTGTGGTCCTGCTTAATGATGCTTAATGTTTTGGGAAACACCCATAAATTAAGAAACAATCTTACAATGGAGGTTACAATGTTCTTAACCTTATGACACTTTCAGGAATCCACCATGAGTAGTTTCGAATTGAGGGTTAACCCTAATCCTCGCACAAGGGCCCAAAGGTAGCAGAGTGGCTAGGTCACTGGATGGTTTTTTATAGGTCACTGTCCACATTGATAGAAATTCGTCATTTTTATTGGGGTTAAAGGCTCTCTTTCATCTGTCTGCAGTCCACTGTGTCTGAGAAGGAGGAGGATGGAATCATTTACACTGTGATAGTGAAGCCACAGCATGGCGAGCCCAATGCACAGGTAATCCACACAGGTCGTGTATATTGTATATGGATTGCCTTTAATCCAGTTCAGGGTTGCTGGATGCTGGGATTTCACTGGTGGCACCAGAGACCTGGTGGCAGTCCATTGTAGAGCACACAATCACTCACTCATTCACATTTGGACAGTTTAGAGACACAAATTGACTGTGGTTTCACATCCACGCTCTCTTCCAGTCTTCAGGTCACCGCTCTCAGTGCATTAAGGCCGGGACGGAGGAGAAGTTGGTCCTTCACCTGCTGCACTCCTTCTCCATGGAGGACTCGTCCTTCATCTCCATCTTCCTCTCCACCTACCGCTCCTTCACCACTACCCAGAGGGTGCTGGACATCCTGATGGACAGGTAGGTGCCAGGTTCTACTATTTAGGCTGTTATGGATGGTTATGACATCATCAGGAACAGAGCTTAAGCTCTTTTAACGTTGTTGTGAAACTCATAAATCATAATGGAAAAATTCAATTAACATGAAGAACGGGCTTACATAAATACAGTATATATAGTTTGTGTTTATGTTCTTCAGACTGGCAAATCCACCAGGAGAAAGCAACAGTCCCATCCGTCAGGCCTTCGACAAGTAAGTGTAGTGTTAATAAACTTCACATGCATGACGTGCTGTAAATATTATTTATTCTGGTAAAAAAAAGATAATAATAACATATTTATTACAATAGTAAATTGATGTACTTATATTATTTCTACTTTTTATTCTTCTTCTTATTTACTTCTTTTTTTTTTTTTTTTACAATTGTAATAGTTTCTGTTGTTTAGTCACGTCATAATCATTTATAGTAACAACAACAATAAAAAGAAAAACGATTATAACAACAGAAGTAATAATAATAATAATAACAACAACAATATAATCGATATTATTATTGTTATTATTATTAAAATAGACCTAGTAATTATTACTGTTTACAAACTATTAAATAGATTTCTATTTGTATTTATAAAGTAATGATTATTTCACAACAGTTACTACAAACAGCAACAATAATGATAGTTACAGTCATGATGATGATGATAATAATAATAATAGTAATAATAATAATAATTATTATTATTATTACTATTATTATTATTACAATAAAATATTTATTACAGTAGTAAATGCTTGTAATTATATATTCAATTTACTGTTTATTCTTCTGAGTATTAAATTATTACCTAATTTCCTAATTTCTTTTACAATTTAAATGGTTTCTATTATTTAATCACTTAAATAGCTATTTGTAATTACAACAACACTAATAATAATAATAATAATAACAACAGCAGCTAAAACAACAATATGATCATTATTATTATTGTTATTATTATTAAAATATAAATAGTAATTATTATTGCTATTTATACTGTTTATAGTTTTTTTATTTATTTATTACAGTTATTATTATTGTTATTATTACTGTTATTATTATTATTATTATTATTATTGTTGTTGTTGTTGTTGCTGTTGTTATTGTTATTATTATTATTATTATTATTATTATTATTATTATTATTATTGTTATTACTTACATTTTTGTTATAATTATTATGTGTGTGTGGTGTTCAGGGCTGTATGTACCGTGTTCAGCACGTGGCTCGGTGAGTATCCGGAGGATTTCCACTCTCTGGGTGAACCCTCTCGGGTGCTGCGCCTAGCGCCCCTGATGCCAGACCCGACGGGGTCAGAGATCAAGAGGCGACTGCTGAAGATGGCAGAGCAGCTCAGTGACAAATCTCTGATTCCTGACTCTCCTCCAGGTCACACACACGTTAGCTTCTATTGCTGTATTTGTGTGATCGTTCCTTTGACCTCAACCTTGTTATTATCCATTGCAGATCGTTCCAACTCTTTCCTCCAAGCATCTCCTGATCCTTCGAAATTTGATGCCACCTGCGTCCTGGGTTTCCCCTCCAGCGTCATAGCTGAGCAGCTGACCAAGATCGAGACTGTGAGTCTTATTTGCTGACACTCCCGAATCCTGAGCACATGCAGTGAGTCGGAAGTATTAACGAACGCTGGGATTAACAGAGCGTGCCGATGTGACGTCATCATGAAATCTGATATATAGTCGCAGATGCAATCCAAGGACGTCATCTTATACCCAAAACTATTTGACATGGTTATCATATCATATTGCCATATATCATCACGCTTCGATCCTAACGTACATGCGATAAAAAGTGATTATTCTCTTATTCTCTTTAGGAGCTGTTCCTGAAGGTAGTCCCCTACCACTGTCTGGGTTCTTTGTGGTCTCAGAGAGATAAGAAGGGCAAAGAGGGCGTGTGCTGGTCGGTTAGAGCCACGGTGCGCCAGTTTAACCGCCTGGCCAACGCCGTGGCCGCGTCCTGCCTGTGGCAGACGGAGCTGAGGACGCAGCAGAGGTCCAGGTTTCTGGAGAAATGGATCAGCGTCGCCGAGGTAGGAATTCTCCCGTCTTGTATAGCGTGTCAGTTTTTGTGTCAGACATTTGAAACTGCGGCTGCACACAGGCCTGCAGAGCCAGGAAGAACTTCTCGTCGCTGTACGCCATCGTGTCCGCGCTCCAGAGCAACCCCATCCACCGGCTGAGGAAGACGTGGCAGGAGACGGACAGGTGAGAGCCTCAGCTACGT
Source organism: Ancistrus triradiatus (assembly GCA_025084515.1). Classification (NCBI taxonomy): domain Eukaryota; kingdom Metazoa; phylum Chordata; class Actinopteri; order Siluriformes; family Loricariidae; genus Ancistrus; species Ancistrus triradiatus. Next base: position 18,813 of record JAJAGP010002930.1, read on the forward strand.
ACTGGTTTTCTAATGACGGAAAAGATCCTGCTGCACTCTTACACCTGTACTCCTGAAAAGCTTGTCAGCCGCATCATCCCACACAGCTCTCCTCTGACCCTTTTCTCTTTCCAGAGCAGGCTGATTCATTATAGCCTGCTGTGCTCTCCCTGTTTAATGCCCTTTCTGATCTCCTTGTGGCCTGGCTCCTGTTGTCCATTTGCTTTCGCTTTTTTTATTAGAATACAACCAGAAAATGGAGGAAATTTGTATGCAGTATTAGAGTGGCAAGAATTAGTGTGACCTCCTTTTACACCTGAGCTTCGGGATGCCAACTTGACCCTTCTACAGTACGAATTAGCTTAATCAGTATCGTTCTTTTTGGACCCAAGCAGCCAGGAAATCACCAAGAGGAAAAGGGTTCAAAAAGCAAAGATATGCCAAAGCTCACAAAGATTGGAATGAAACTCTAAATCTAATGGTGGCCTAAGACTTTTCCACAGTACTGTAATTGCGTACAACTTTCCAACAGGCCACTAGGTTGCTGTAAAGACCATGGTGTTGTGGTATTTCAGCTGACAGCATGCTAACGTTCCATGTCGATGCTCTGTGACACTAACAGGGAGGCGGTGAAGCGCTACGAGGATCTCGCCAATATCTTCTCTGAGAAAGACAACTACTCCCAGAGCCGAGAGCTGCTCAAAGAGGTGAGTCATCGCAAAGATTCATGCAGACGTTCATATTATCTACATTTATGTCAGTTAGCAGACGCCCTAATCCAGTGCTGCTTACAACTGATACAGTCTTTCAATCAAGCAATTGTGGTTTAAGGACCCAAAAGTGGCAGCTTGGCAGTGGTGGGATTTGAGCTCTGGACCTTCTGCTCCATAGACCAGTACCTTAACCACTAGGATACCAGTCCCAACACTGGGGACCTTTCGTGTGTCAGGTGCCACATACACTCTGAGGTTGATGAGGCCTTCCACTGAGCGACTGGAGACCTTGTGGGCGGAGGTTTAACGCTTATGGAACATGGCAGAGCAACTTTTTGAAGAAGGCAATAGATCAGCGAGTTTGAAATACCTTAATTCAGTAATAATGTGTAGGAATATTTGCACAGAGTGGTCAGTTTCTATATCGATTTGAAACTTAGTGCAGCAAAGCACATTATTTGGCAACACAAAAAAACCAAAGAACATTTCCCAAATGCACCTGCATGCACGGTGGCTCGATGACCATTAAGGGATAATCACCGCAATCAAAGATGAACTCAGAAGGCTCAAGATCTCTGCAAATGTTCTCGCTCATGATTGCTCAGATTCTGTTGAAAAGTCACAATTTTGAAAGGTCACCAAGGAAAGGTTCCAGTCGGGCATTTTCCCTGTGGCGTCCATACAGAGCTCGCTAATTGGTTAGATTTATAGATGGTCCAGTTCGTCTGCTGGCAAAGACTCACGGGTATTGATTCTTCAAAACCACAGCTTGTATTAGCCACCATCTTATTCCTGAACCTTTCTCAATCACAGCTTGTTAATACTCTTTAGTTAGGACTTGCCTTATGTAACTCCTGGCTGGCTCGCCAGTGGGAGATTTGCATAACTAATCGGCAACATGATTAGGAAACGGCAGTTAATTCTATCACATGTTGAATCCATTGTGGGAAATGCATTACGAGTTTAGTTTGTTTAAAGTTTTGTGCCCCCCTTGGCATGAATGTGGACTGTGCAAAAGTCTTAGGCCACCATTAGATTTGATAGACCATTGTTTTAGCATTGGTATAATGACAAAATATAATTATATCTCAGTTTCTTTATTAGAGAACAACCTGAAAATACAATTGTGTACTACAAAAATATAGTGTTTGCAGGATCTGGCGGCTTCATCAGGATGCCAAGTTGACCCTTGTACAGTCAGAGGCAGCTTAAACAGGAATGGTCTTTTTGGAAGGGTAGCAGCCAAGAAAAAACTTTCAGAAAGGGAACAGGGCGAAAAGTCTACGATATGCTTTATATGAGTTATATATGTTATGTATGTTACTTGCCTTATGTAACTCCTGGCTGGCTCGCCAATTGGCAATTTATATACAGTGGGGCAAAAAAGTATTTAAAAGTGAATTATGAGTTTGGTTTGATTAAAGCCTTGGCTCCCTAGGCATGAATCAGAACTGTCCTACACATACAGGACTGTGCAAAAGTCTTAGGCCAACATTAGATTAGATATACCACTGTTTTTGGTAGGAAACTGCTACTAGCTGGTCTTTGTTGCGTGTTTTGTTAAATCCAATAGCTGGATTTAACAAGAACCAGCCACCGGTTCCGGCTCGGTCCCCCAGCTGACTGGGAATTCCTAATGGGCATGTTGGTTTCCTTGGTAGCTATTTTGGTCTCGACCTTAAATGCATGGCTCAACAGTGACCACTGATTATGGCCTAGATATAGCAAATGCCCTGTGCACTAGAGATTTGTGTCATATATGCCCTCGGTTTGCTCCACAGGAGGGAACTTCCAAAACTGCAAACCTAGACACTAAGACGAACAACAGAAGACAAATGGTGAGTTGAGTAAAATGCAGGATAAAAGCATATATGAAGAGCCAGCTTAGGTTAAGAGGAGATTAATTCATCTAACCAGCACTGTTTTGCCGCAGTCCAATGCTCAGGGTACCGTGCCATACCTGGGCATCTTCCTGACTGATCTTACCATGCTGGATGCTGCAGTCAAAGACAGACTCGAGGTAGGATAATGTGGACTCAGTGTCATCTCATCGTAGTAATCGATCAGTCATAAACCGGGAGGTAACAAAATGCTTTTGTCCCTCAGAATGGTTATTTGAACTTTGACAAGCGACGACGGGTAAGTTCCTGCACTGGTTTCATTTTGGCAATGCCCATATAAGTGCAGGAATGTACGTCTTTTGATCTCCCCCCAAAGGAGTTTGAGGTTCTGGCTAAAATCCGCCTCCTTCAGTCGTCCTGTCGAAACAGCACCTTCAAATCGGACGAGTCGTTTCTGCACTGGTACAACAGCGTACCCACTCTGACCGAAGAGGAAAGGTCAGTACGAATTTGCGCTGATGGATTTATAAATAAGGCAGAAGAAACACTGGAGATCGTAACAAGTTGTACTCCTGCAGCTACAGACTGTCCAATCAGATCGAGCCTCAGGTGGAACCGAGTCCAGGACGTCTGCTTCACCCGACAGTGGTCATCACGGAATGTTCTGAGTAAGCTCCAGCTCACCTTTGATCATTACTTACTTACACTCACTCACTTCCTCACTCACTCACTCACTCACTCACCCAGTCATTAATGGAACCCTGAATGTTCTCAACAATCAAATACAGATGTTAGAATGAGGACTCCAACACTTCTGTTTGCAATCATCGTGATAATCATGTCAGTCATTGTATTTCTAATTAGCTTAGCTTCAGGATACACGCAGGGTTCAAATTACGAGAGGAGCAGCTGGAGCTCGGCTCCCAACGAGAACTCGAGCTCTGTACGGGCAACGAGAGCTGAAATGGATGGGCCAAATGTGACAAGAACCTACTCATATGAATACCAGTTCTATTCAGTGGTAATACAGTACAGGTTAGGTTAAACTAAGCTCAAATTAAATTAACAGTATCCAGAGAGCAATGCACAGAAGTCCCCATTGGTTTTTTGTAAAGAAAAAGGTTAATGGGCTTTTCAGGGATCTCCAAGTCTGAGATCATGAGTGAAAGTGCTTCTGTTTTGCATTTTTCTCAGATTTAATACAACCCATAAACTTTAGCTTTAGAACCTTTAGATTAGTATTTGGTAACTTTCACATGTTCACCCTTTTGCCTTTAATGACTCCTCAAATTTGGGCAAATTCTCTTAAACCATGTTAGCCCAAGCATAATACAGTGGAACCTCAGAATCTGAGCTTTATTTGTTTCCGGAAGGCCATTCGAATTCTGATTTGTTCAAAGTCGGAATCAAATTTGAAATTAAAATCCTGAATAATGCCAAGGAATGTAATGCAATGTATAAAATCAATATATCACTGGACAGTGGCGCCAAGACTGAGGGGGTGTCTGAAATCACATCCATACACTGATAATACACACATACATAATGTAATAATCTACTAATAAAACTATATAATATTCAATACATAATATGCTAATGGTCGCACCCTATTTCTTCTGCTTTCTCCTTTCTTTTATGGCGATTGGCATATCGTTTTGGTGTGTTATTGCCACCGACTGGTGGTTGGAAGATCGCAGCACTGGGTGCTCATGTTTGAATTGCAATTATTGTTTGAATTTTGGGGCGAAAAAACATTTCGAATTGTTCAAGTACAGAAATGTCATTGAATGCTTGACTTGCTCTGTCGTCGAGTGCCCCCATACATGCTCTCTGAGGTTCAGGACAGGTGACATACACCATCATTTGGCATCTCCTCCCTCAAGCAAGGCCAATTAAGTGTCAGAAGGCATAGCCCGGACTCAAACCCAGGTCACCATGATCATGGGATCGAGCGCCCTATAAGAAACAATACATTGACTGAATAAGTCTTATAGCTGGGGTTCGAAAACAGCGCAACAAACGACAGTTTAACCGAGGCTGTTCGTGTTGTATGCAATGTATGCACAAGGTCATGTGCCCTCTTTGTTGCCTTCCTGCTTTTAGAGCCTGTTTTTGAGGAAGTCTTTGGTCTTTCTGTTTGTTCAGGATAAATCTGTATACATGCTGACAAGCAGTCTCACTGAGTGCAGTTAGTGACAAATTGGATTGTTCTCTCTCTCTCTCTCTCTCACTCTCTCTCACTCTATCTCTCTCACTGTTAAAGTGCTGTCTCGGCTGAGGCAAGCTCGGGCATGGATCCTGATGGGCCGTTCGATTTCCCTTCACCTGTCAATCATTTGCTGTCCAGGCTTACCAAGGTAAAGTTCTTCCACAAGCGCATTGCGGGCAAGAGAACAATACGCCATATATACAGTGTATATATATGGTTCTGGGTTGTTCTTCGAGCTTTGCAATTGTATTGCAAACGTTTCGTCACCAATCGAGGAGACATCATCAGTGCGGTTGTAGGTGCTGTTTCTTCTGGTGTTTTATTGGTTGAAGGGAATGTTCTGCGTTGTGGTCAGAATTGGGCGATTGTGATTGGTTGAGAGGGATGTTCTGCGTTCCCTTCAACCAATCACAATCGCCCAATTCAAACCACAATGGCCCCTTCAGACCACGACGCACTATATTTTGATCAGCCAACCAATCAGCTGCTTCCATGACGCAAATTTTGTATCAAAACACTCGACGTTACCAATGATCTATAACAACGCAAGTGTCCCAGAAGAAACAGCACCTAAACCGCACTGATGATGTTCTCCTCGATTGGGTGACCGAAACGTTTGCAATACAATTGCCAAGCTCGGAGAACACCCAGAAACCAACCAAAACTCAACCCGGGCTACCAATATTCAAAATTCTTTCAAAGTGTATATCTATATATATGTATGTGTGTCATATATATTTATATATATATATATATTATATATATATATATATATATATATCTACAATCCTCACCAGTCCAAAATATGAGTAATAACCCAGCCACGAAACTACTAACGAGAATTCCTGTAGACTGGGGGGATTTTTGCCCCTGTGGGTAGACCCTCGTACGACTGTACGCTTCGATACAAAACATGCAAACTCAGCTACTTCTTTCACACTATGGCCTTTGGTGTTAAGATCTACTTTGCGTTCCATTTTCCACACATCGAACGAGACACTCACTGCACTGTACTACATCTTCTCAAAAAACCGGCACAGACAGGGGTAATAGGAGGGAGGAACAAGATGTAGAGGTCAAGTATGATAATGGAGTCTATATAATGATGTTATTGTGGCAACTGTTAAAGGGTTTGGCAATGGCAAGGTAGCGGGTTAGAGGTGGTCCCTTTCTGTCTGTCTCTGGTGCAGAGAAGTGGGAGCTGTAAGTCATAAGCCCTTGTCGAGACGGAACGGCGCTCAGCCTCACTCCTAAAGTGTCATTATTAATAAATACCTTTTATTTTCAGCACATGAAATCCCCCTCCGTTTCCTGCCTGGATGTCGAATCGTCTCCACCAACCGCTGACTCCACCCCCTCTGCACTGACCACACCCACTAACGTCGTCAAATCTCACCGCCGCTCCGTCTCATGTGGCAGTGCTCCCCCCAATCACAAGCCGGGGGCGGGGCCGGACATGCGGATCGTCAAGATACGGATGGACTTGCACGACGGGAACCTGTATCGGAGCATTCTGGTACGACCTCACAACAGCAGCATTTATAGTAGACATATAAAAGAACTGCGTTTTTAGTATACGTGATTATCACAGTCAATAACTAGTACTGGAACCGAGAGAAAAAGGGAAATCTTGATGATTTAAATGTATAAGAGTATAGAGGTCTAAGGGCAATTGTTGAATTCTGATTCACACTAGTCGTTCATTTTCTTTGTTCATATCCTCTCTCATCAGGTTTCCAGTAATGACAAAAGTCCCTCTGTGATCAGCGCCGCATTAGAAAAGCACAACCAGGACCCACGAGAGGCCTCCAAGTATGAGCTCATCCAACTGCTTCCTGAAGGAAAAGGTACACTCAACACCTGTTCCTCTTCCTTTCCAGCTTTCCTTTCAGGTTTATCATCCAGAGCACACGTGCAAACGTGGCAAAACGCCCTGGGTCGGCTGCTTTGGCTCCGGCCTGACCTCTAGTGGACATAGGCTGGTTTTGCAACATTTATGAAATGAAAGAACAGGTCCTTATTTTATTTAATTGGCTCTTTTATTTAAAAGTCAGTCAAAGGGCTGGATCTGTGGATTGGTATGTGAACATTTTCTATGTATCAATTAAGGTTTACAAAAATTAACATTCATAGATTTGCATCCATTCCATACTTTTCATTCTCTCGTGCACTGGTCACACTTTTGCCCTGACTTATGTGCTGTCCATCATCGGGTTTGGACTGGACAGAAACTAATTTAACTCGGTGCCCCTGTTTTATCCCTGTGTGTCCTGATCAGGGTTGCACTGGGGCTTGTAGTGTATCCCGAACACCCTGGACACCTTGTTCAGGGCACTGTTGCAGCTCCGGCAATCCCTCTATCGGACAGGCACTCAAAAGAGTCCTTGGTTGGGGTGCCAGTACATCGCACTGCTGGGTAGGGGTTGCTTGTGCCACCCAAGTGCCACTGTGTGTGGTAAAATACAGTATAATATAATTAGAAGGTGGCACTGGGGTGCCGGAGCGGTCTAATATGCTAGCCCACTATCATAGGGACCTGGGTTTGAGTCCCAGTGGTGCCTTCTGGCCAAGTCGAGCATAACATGCAGACACAATTGGCTGTATGCCATGGCGCTGAAACAGCAACGCCTACTCAGCAGTGTGATGAACTTGGCGCCCCGTGTGAGGCATGTACCAGGTATTCTGTAGGAATAGAAGCCCACCAGGGGTAAAATGTGGAATTAAATAAATAAAAATATAAGTAAATAAATAATGTAGTGGTCCTGCGTTTGTCATGTGATCTGACCAGGGAGGCCCCCACACTGCTGTCTACGATCTCTCACTGGCTGTAATGTAACCATGGTTTAGTAGAAATAAATGCGTTGATCTTAATTTTTTCACTGTGCCTCGGACAGAGTTGACGATACCCGCTACAGGGAACGTCTTCTACGCCATGAGCTCGGCCAGCGTGGACTTCCTGCTGAGGCAGCGAGGAGGAATCACCCCGCTGGGCTTGCCCTTGCTGAACAACGAAACCAGCGCCACCTTCCCACGAATCAAGGCCAAGGGCCGGAGACTGGTCCGAACTCTGTTTTAAGCTGAATACTAAGCCTAGGTCGGAACTCAACCAAATGCTGCACGAAGGGTCGGCACCCGGACGTTAGATGCCACGTTACCGTCAGTCAGTCTACCTCGGATAGCCTTAGCTTCGGCTAATTTACAAAAACACTGCTTATCTGTGATCAGAATCTACAAAACCACAATCTGATGATGTGTAGCACTTAAGGGTACTTACAGGTTCCAGCTTCTTAATGGCGGGATATCCAGTCCCGTTCAATCAACGTCGAGACCAACTTACATTATGGTGCACGCTGATAAATGACTTCTACCAGAAAAACACACTGCCAGGCTTGTGGCAGCAAATATGCCAGCAGTTTTCCAGACTGAATGCTATGATAGAGCTGTTCGAGCATTTGGGCCGTATGAAGTGAAGACAGCCTCTGCAGGGAACAGGTTCTGGACTAGTGAGCGGAAGATTGAGGGTTCAAATCCTAGCACTGCCAATAATCCACAAGTCTTTGTATGGTTGTAATATTGCTGGACAGTGGCAGAAATGATTGACTGAGGATGAAAAATAGGAAGGCTGTGAGCTCTTATCCCAGCTCTGTCAAGCCTCCACTGTTGAGCTCTTAAACAGTACCCTTAACCCGAAATTGCCAGCTTGTGAGACTGTTAAATGAAAGTCGCTGGACATTGATGCCTTGGTGGCTACTAACCAGATCATAATCATGAGCTCAGTTCCAAACTCTGACAAGCATCCACTAAGGGGCCCTTGAGCAAGGCCCTTAACCAGCAACTACTCAGCTTCATTGTAAGTAAGGGTGTTGAAGAAAACGCTGCGGCATCTGGGAAAGGCTTTTACATATGCCAGATTTCATATTTCATTTATTTCCATTTGTTTTGACGGCTTTATACACATTAAATATGACATTTCAGGCAAACAATCTGGCATGTGCAAAAGTTTCGCACCTTTCCAAACAATCCTCTAGAGCCATGGTTCCCCACCTGGGGTCTGAGCCAAACATGACAGGGGGTCCATGATTGCTGCAAAGTGCTTTGCGTTTGTCAAAATACAATTTGCACACGTGAAAAAAAAGTATATAAAATGACTTTCAGTCATTTTTGTTCAAAAAGAGGAAAGCAAAGAAACGAGAAATGGAGCCAAAATGAAAAAAGGGGGGAAAAAACTATAAAGGAACCCAAAAGAAAAGGAAAAATTCCATTTTTTATGTTAATTTTTGCCGATAAATGTTTGCAATGAATCACTTTATTCGTTTTGTCTGTGTATGCAGTTTTTCTACATATTCGTAGAGAGGGCTCTAAAAGAAAAAGGTTGGGAACCACTGCTCTAGAATATTTATGTCTCAGAACGTGATTGCAGGAGGTTGTATTCCTTTAACTTCTATTAATTTGTAAGTTTATAATCTGCCTCTGACGAGACCTGGGTTCGAGTCCTGGGCCGTGTGGAGTTTCTCCCTTACGCCTGGTTTCTAGGTTTCCTTCCACATTCCAAAGACATACGTTAGGTCCAATGGCGTCTCTAGTCTCCCAGTGTGAGTGTGTGTATGTGTGATGTCCAGGGTTGGTTCCCGTCTTGCACCATGACCCTGAAATGCGACACTACTGAAGTCCTGTATGTGAACTTGAGTGTAAATGTTTGTGGTTCTAGCTTCCAGAAGTTGGCTTTTGCCTTCCTGTGAAGCCTGCGCCGGCAGCTCTGACTGCTGTTGACGTCTGGTGGACCGAAGCAGTCGGGACGTCGGTGCGGGGCGGAGGAGCCACGCCGATGTTTTCAGTGTTTGTTGTGAAGTGCCTTGTTATCGGGTGCTCTCGCTTCCGTGCGAATGTAATGAGTCCTGCTGCGTCGCTCAGGATAAGCTAACGTTGTACACATAGTCCTGTATAGTCAAAGCTGGATTTATGCACTGTATACTACTTGTTCATGTATGCAATAAATTGACATTTTTATATGTGTCGGCTCATTGCAACCACAGACACAATGGAGGCGAGCCTTGTTGGTGTCTTGAACTGAAAGGACAAACTTCCTTTGCTCCATTCCCTTAGTGCCTTAGCCTGTTGGTAGCTGTTGATTTTTGTCAGTAATCTGATTTACATGCACTTCAGATTGTGGGAAACATCCCGGGTTTACGCAACGATTTACGTAATCTGTAAACTCTACGAATTAAATGCCTCGAACATATACTGCGTTTCAGAGTTTCCCGAAAGTGTTGGAAGCCGTTTCGCTGTGTTTAATTGCAGGGTTGCCAGATCCCGCGATCAAAATAAACAGAAAAAAATCCCAAAAAAGCCACGTAGCTTAGAATAAGTGGATCTGGCAACCAACAGGTTATGCTAGAGTGCATGAAAAGCACTGGTGGTGAGAGAACCAACTGAAATCTGAGTTTCTAAGAAGTAACCTGAGGGGAGGAGGGAACAGACAAACAGATTTGTTTCTTCTTGAGAAGAGTTTCTACTTGAGGCTATAAGCTGAAGCAAGAAGACGAAACAAGTGGAGAAACATGGACCGTGTTAAATGTCAGAGACATCACACAAGCAATGTGTAATCATTGGTCAGTATTTGTTTTTTTTTATTAAGTGTCAATCAAACAACACAAACAACAATGGAATTAAACGGTTTCAGGTTTCAGCTCAGAATCCCTGAGAGAGTCTCTTAATGCTGCGAAGCTCCAGTGTTCCTATCAGTACTTAGTAGTCATTAATAAAAACATAAACATAACACATGTTAAAATCTTGAACCTGTTAATGGAAACATTTTGTGTTTCTGTTGCATTCGTAGAGAAAACATTGTACCGCATAAAATGCCACAATGGGCGAGCAAATCCCTAAATACAGCGAGCACCTCCATGATTAGGTGTGTGTGCGCCTCTCAGTGCGACCCACTCTCGCACTCCTCCACCTTGCCTTCACAGGACAGACACTGCAGAGCTGCGGTCCGGTAGGCCTTCCACACTACGGCGTCCTGCCGGCACACGGTCCCTCCCCCTCGCCTCTCCTCCGCCTCGTTCCTGTTAATGTCCCCGACGCAGACCCAGCCTCCGCCTCTCAGCTCGCCTCCGCCTGCGGTCACTGCCCACTTAGAGTGGTCCTCCGTGGCCTTGAAGGTGAGCGCTCCACCCGGAGAGATCACCTCCATGTTCAGGACCTTCCAGCTGGAGGAGCAGTCAGAGGGCAGGATGCCTGTCGAGCGGCGCCAAAACTGCACCAGCAGGTCTGACTGCAGAGCGGGAGCCACCCACGAGTGGTACAGGTCTGGGCAAGATCAGAGGATGTGATTTAGGTTAGAACAACAGCATCGACCGCTTGGAAACGCTCCGAAGTCTTACCGCCATCAAAAGATGCTCCTTTAGCGAAACTGATGAACTCGTTGCCGGCCACGGAGCGCAGGGAGATGCTCCGATTGGCTACAGAGTAGGACGTCTGGCTAACGCTAGAGTTCTCTCGTCTGTTGCTGTCTTTACAGAGTTGAACCATGGTGGGAACGGAGGCAGCCAGGGATTCAGGGATGTCGCAGCCGTAGACGTGAGGCTGGTTTATTTTCAACTGCTGGCCTGCGAAAGACACAAGGATTAAGAGCTTATATTGTTCACTGATGTTCCCAGGGCTTACGCACCGCCGGGAGCTGAACTGGCTGAACTGTGGGTCGAATATTTGAAAAAACTTTTTACACCTGTTTGCTTCTGCTACTCTTTTTTTCTACGTTCCCCCTGAAGTCTAGTCACTCCAATCATTACACTCCCTCTGTGAGAAATAGTTCTTTCCATAGGACTTTCAGGTACCATCAGCAGAGTGGTCTAAAACACACCACCACTGGACTCAGGACTCACCAATGTACTTTTTGCTTTTGCCTTCGGTGGACCTTCGTTTGATGCTCGAGTTCTATACAGAGCTCTGTGCCAGGTTTCTTAAGGAACCACTAGAGGGCGGCAGAGGTGCTCTATACAGTCTAAGAAGGCAGTCACATGGCATACATCGCCCAGGTCACGTGACGTTAACACGATTAGCCCTGGCGAGAGTCACCTAACTGATATTATTTAGACTGGCAGCGTCAGTGTGGTTTCTTTATTTGAGATGCTCCCGGTTTGATTGCATACCTGTAAAAATAACAATGAAAGTTGATCTAGGGCATTCATGAAAAAAGATGACATTTCGGACAAATGTTAAATGGTAAAGGAAGTATAGTAACGCAAGGGGAAGGGAGATTTGTGAAAGACCTCCGAGGACAGAACAAATTGCGAAAGGGCACTTGTATGAAGAAAAATGCTCTGAAAGCAGAGTCGGGGTGTCGATGTTTTCAGTGTTTGTTGTGAAGTGCCTTGTTATGGGGTACTCTCACTTCCATGAGAATGTAACGAGTCCTGCTGCATCGCACAGGATAAGCTAACGTTGTACACATAGTCCTTTATAGTCAAAGCTGGATTTATGCACTTGTTCATGTATGCAATAAATTGACATTTGTTCAAGTGTCGGCTCATTGTTTCGCAAGGCTAGCCCAGAATTCAGCTGCAGTAAGCGAGCACGGACACAATGGAGGCGAACCTTGTTGGTGTCTTGACCACAACTGAAAGAACAAACTTCCTTTGCTCCATTCCCTTAGTGCCTTAGCTTGTTGGTGGCTGTAGCAGAGCTGAATGATCATAAGGAAATATCATAAAGAACAATGTTTCTAAATGGCATTTTGCATCTATCGGCACCTTCCACTTCCTTCCTATCAGTAAGATGCTACACTGTGTGAAGAAGCTTACTGTGAAACGTAACACTAAAGCTTTTGTCATATGATTTTTGTCAGTAATCTGATCGAGTTTGCATGCACTTCAGATCATGGGAAACCTCCCGGGTTTACGCATTACGTAATCTTCAAACTCTGTGTTTAATTGCAGGGTTGCCAGATCCCTAGAGCAAAATAAACCACAGGTCAATGGAAAAAATCCCAAAAAAGCCAAGTAGCTTGAGAAGCGTCTTGAGAAGAGTTTCTACTTGTGGCTGTACGCTGAAGCACCAAGTGGAGAAACAAGGACTGACATTCGTGAAAAAAGTGGATATTTTGGACAAAAGTAAATGGGAGATTTGTGAAAGACCTCCGAGGACAGACTAAGTTGTGAAAGGGAGCTTGTATGAATAATGCTCTGAAAGCAGAGTCGAGAATCAAGAAATCATTAAGTTCTTAGCTGTGGGGACTAAAATTGGAAACTAAATCGAGTTTCGCCGAACAGAAATGATCCCAGCCCAGATTCCGATGTCAGAACGTATCCCCATCTTATAACAAGCAGCACCTGTATAAGGGAAGGTCCGTCTTCTCCAGGACCCACATATAGGCTGGTCTTACATAACACAGTTTTAATGCTTCGTTCTGTAAAGCCGCACACAGGAACATATCATGTCCTTGTCTTGCTCTGTTAGCCTCCTTTTGTCAGTAAAACACAGGGCTTTGCAGTTTGAAAGTGCCATCAACATAATGGCACTGACCTGACACCAAAGCCATAAACCTACAGTAAGAATGGCACTGTCTCTATGGTTACGGTGCCAGTTAGATGGATTACTCTTGCGGTAGCTATGGCAACCATGGCCGATTAGTTGCTCTTAAAATGATCAATGGAGGTTCCGTAGCGTGCCGTTACGTAACTAATCACAATCCGACAAAGCGAGGAAGAGCTGGTGGGTAGTTTTGTGAAGTATCAGCAGTGTCAGACTGAACGCAGAACGATGCACTCAGACTGTACTGCATATAATACTCCCGTATACAGTGTACGAGGAAAGGCTTAAAAGAATGAGTTGGTGAACGAAAGGCCAAATGTACAAACTAGTCTTTTAAACACTAGTTAAGGCTCTGCACTACTAAACACAAGCTTGTCAGCTCAAATCCCTGGTACTACAAGCTATCCGCAATGTACACATCGAGCTAAATAAGGGTATTTGCCAACATGTTTGATCTCCTCGAAGACCTGAGTTCTTACCTATGGTCTCGAAGCGCTCCAGAGGATATGTAACGCAGATGAAGTTCTGCCCGTTATGGATGCCTGAGCTGGGGTAGGAGAATTGTCCTTCCGATTTTGTAGGTGGGAAATGAGGAGTGCTGTGGACCAACCAGAAGCCCTGCTTGTTGTTGAACAGGACAACACCTGACAAATAGTAATAGTGTTATTTTAAGAGCAGTACCCCCCCACAAACACACCACTCCAAACTATGGCACAAGATTGTATGGTCTTTTTGACAAAAATCTGTTGTTATAACATATGCACGGTTTATTATTGTAACGTGGTGGCACCCCTCATTGGTGCTAAGGGACGCAAACCCAGACCCAACCCCGAGGATCACTGAGACTCCTGCACCTGGATCCAGTCAGTACATCTGGCCTTTGTACTAGCAGGCAGCGGAAACCACCTGGACTTAACGATGCCAGTGAAGCAAAGCGGTGCACACCCTCACCGATAGTACTGGGTTTTGGGCAGTGACCTCAAGATTAAGATCGCGGGTAGAAGCAGAAAAGAGGTTCAAACGCAGGGCTGCAGGGCTTTTCAGAGTTTGTCAAAGAATAGATTCTTTGCTCCTTTGGACCTGTTGAGGTAGTTTGGCTATTTCTAAAGGATGCCCCTTGTTGGGTCCCGCTAAAGCACTTCTGGGCACCAAGGAAATCTCAGGATAGACCAAGGACCTTGGGAACATCTGAGGATCCCCCATGAGGAGCAGGGGATAGAGACCCTGTCAGCCTGTTGCCACCATGAGTCATGACCCTCACCAGAGTCTAATAATCTATATAAGATCATAGCATTATACTGTCAATTTGAACGGAAACATGAATGGAAAACCCACCTAAATTCTACTGCTTCAGAGGTCTGTAGCAAAAATACCCCTTACCTTTGGTGTGTCCACCTCTGCTTGACATTTCCAAATGGTTCTCTTCTGGTGGCTGATCGTTGTACAAGATATAACCCAGTTCATCGCCCTACAACACGAAAGCAATTCAAGCATTACTCATTACCACATGACCAACTCGAGAACTTGAGTTCAAATCCCTGGTGGAACCAGCAACATGAAGGTTGGGTGGAATGGACCAGGATAAGCGGAGGAAAGCAGAATGCACACGACTAAACTGCATGTGGTAAAATTGCTTAACTTCTTAATTCCTGCAGCATTGATTTCTGCTTGCACTTGTTTTGAAGTGTAGCTGCATAGAAGGAACTGATTCCTCTATTATTTGTGTTGCAGTAGGCAAAAATAATTTCAGCAAATAATTTCAGTTCTGCTGTGCATAAAAAAGTCCAAATCGGCAAATATAGAAATGCACAAAACTGAAATTCAGTTATTCTGATCTGCTAAAGTGAACCTGAGAGTAAACCAACTGCACCTGACCACAGCTTTTTGTGTTCACAATGTAAGATAACGGTTCTCCTCTTTAAGCACTCAGACTTTAGCACTTCACACCGCAACTCCTTTAGAACTCAGACCCCAGCTGTGCAGCTGTGGCTTTTGTTTGGCTAGATATTTTTATGAACAAATGAGAAAACAACCGGGAAAATACCACAACAGTCTGAAATAAGTCCAAGTCAATTTTAGTCATTTTAATTTTTGTAAGTCTTGCAGAGCATTGTTTCTTAATCTATCATTCTTAAACTATTACTATAAAACTAGTAATTAGGTAATCTAGTTGAATTCTTAAACATAACATCCTAGGCTGCCCAGTGAGGTTTGGTCCCTTTTTGAGTCTTGATTTCCCAAGGTTTCTTTTTCCTTGCCACTGTCGCCCCAGGCTTGCTCAAGTAGGTCTTTTACAATGCTTTGTAAAAAGCGCTACAGTATAAATACTCTGACTCTGTTTCAGCTATCTATGTCCATAGCCCCAACTGAGCAAGGCCATGGAGACAATGGCAAGAAAAAACTCCCTAAATCCCTAAAAGACTCGACCTTTCCTTCCAAAAGGGTTTTCAGCATACTGGGTTTATTCTGAAGTACAAAAGCTCAGCTCCTCAGATTCTTTACCCTTTTGCCTCTTCAGAATTCCAAAATGATTGGTGATATTGGCCGTAGTCGCTTTTTGAACACTTGTAGTAAAGATAATCCTTCATTTTCTTTGATTACTAGATGGATAAATGAAATCCAGCAGCTTTACGAATTTTAGTTTGGAATATCTTGCCAGTTCAACCAAATTTATAGAATATAATCATTTATTACTCATACATGAGATCTACTGTATATAATAACAACGAGACATTCTTAGCTTTTTATCATTTCCCCTAATCATACGTTTCTAAAGTGCACTATGAATCTGAGACGCCCTGAAGTGCTGTAACAGTTCCAGCGCTCTCAGAGCCAGCTGTGTACTTTACCTGATAGAGGAGCCCGACACTCCTGCCGAGAGCCCCTGTAGTGTCTCCTATCAGCCCTCCGCCCTCCGTCCATCCCTCACTCCCTTTCTCCAGCAGCAGGTATTTCTGGCCGGCAGGCTCCGGGTCTTCATGCTTCGGGAGTTTGTAGATATAGAACCTGGACATGAGGGAGAAATACACAATCTGATCTGTGACGTGGCTTTTTTCTGCAATGATCAACAGACTTGAAGACGTTGCACTGAATATTCCGGGAAGGTGCCTAAACTTTTGTACGTGCCCAATGTCCGTTTGTCCCTTCTGCATGCTTTTCAGAAATACCACATATTTAATTGCAATATCTCTAAAGATTTGTGTGTGTGGTTGTGCAGCTCTAACCAGTCTACAGCGTTTCCCTGGTCATCATAGCAGGATATCGAGGAGTTGGCGCCCTCTGCTGGCTGCAGCGCCATTAAAAGGACAAGCAATAACATGCTGAAAGAACGAAAGCAAAACAGCATTGATTAATGTGACATTTTTCAGTAAAGAACCAAAACGAAAAGTCACTACATTTGAAGCTTTACCGGACATTTACGTGGTTTGAGCAACCAAATCGAGATGTTTTAAAGATTTCTTTCAACAAGATCCAACTTTGCAGCCGCACCTATCACGTGTTGCACATTCAGAGCAGAAATAACAAACTCACTTGTGCGTAAACATCCTGTTAGAGTTCCAGCAGTGAGAGTAAGATCAGCTGTAATATCAGTCCCAGTCTGTCTTCACCTGAGCTTCAATCTCTAAACTCAACTCCACTCTACATCCGCATTTCCACGAGTTTCCGATCTGCTCATTGTTTGTTAGGTTACTCGTTAGAGGAAGTGCGAGAAATCCGCTCTCACGACAATAGAATAAATGCGAAGTCATACAAAGGGTTAGGGCTAAAATATGAGAAAGCAATATATCATTGTTAATGTTAGAATAATGATAGTAATAACAACAGCAGGAATAATAACAACATGTCTACAACTACTACTAATATGAACATTAATACTACTACTACTAATATGAATACTACTAGTAATAATAATATTAATACTCATACTAACGATAACAATAATAATAAAACATTAATACTACTAATAATAGTATTAACACTACAACTACTACTACTAATGCTACTAATTCTAATACTACGACTAATAATATTATGAAATATAATATTAAGGTATTAAATAATATTAACACACCATTAGTCATATTTTATTATTAATAATGGTATGTTATATAATAATAACGGCAGCAATAACAATAATAACAATACTACTAATAATAAAAATGAAAATAATAATAATAATAATAATAATAATAATAATAATAATAATAACAATAATAATAATAATAATGACAACAATACCAATACTACTACTACTACTACTAATATTAATATTAATAACCACAATAATACAATTAATACTAACAACAACAACAACAATAATAATAATAATAATAATAATAATAATAATAATAATAATAATAACAAAGACAACAATAACAATACTACTACTACTACTACTACTACTACTATTAATAATTAATATAATAACTATAATTATTATTAATAATAATTAATAATTAATAATAACTATTATTATTATTATTATTATTGTTGTTGTTGTTGTTATTATTATAACAATAATAATAACAACAATACTACAAATAATACTAATACTACTACTATTACTACTACTAATAAGAATAAGAATAATAACAACAACAATAATAATAACAATCCTATTAATACTACTAACCTTAATACTCTAATGCTCACAAAACTGCGACAAATACCAAATTTGACATTTTTGGGTCCAGTCATTGACAATATGTTATATATGGTCATTATACCTTTGCTAAAACAAATCTAATGGTGGCCTAAGACTTTTGCACAGCACTGTATAGAAAAAATAAGCTATTGCATGTAAACCAGTATTAATTAGGGTGCATTGATTAGGATAAATGACTCTGAATGACTATTTTCCACAGACCGGCCATTGGAAAGCCTCTGTAGGTCAGTTGTAGGCAGTGGTTGTAAACAGAGTGGCTGTGAATGTCAGCGGCTTGGCACTGCTGCCCTGTGCACACAGGGGAGGCTCGAGTTTCACTGAAGACAGAGCTGGGGCTCTGGAGCAGCAGTGGGGACGCTGAGGCATGACAGCAATGGAGGGATGGACAGCCTTTTACCTTTCGCATACTTGCACTTCCTCCGTGGCTCTCCTCCTACGCTTCTAAAGTCCGTCACTTTTAAGGTAGTGGGACTTCACTTGGGACTTCACTGACTATGTGTCGATTCAAATCCTGACCTTGCAGCACCTGAGATTGCTAACGACTTCTTCTCTTGCGTAAGGATCAAGACTGAAGATGGTTCTACCTGCAGCTGTCTTATGCGTCATCTCCATTGCCATACAAGGTACGTTTGGATTGACGTTGTCCCTCACACTTACCTCCTACTGCTCTTAGGGGTAAAGGTGCCCTCGTGTGACGCAGGGTATTTTTATAGTGTTGATACTAATTGGGGACCAAACATGCTTCTTCTGACTCTTAGGCTCATGGGGTAGCCAATGGGCAATCAGCTTCTCCAGAAAGGACATCTGCACCTGGGCAGGCACCACAGTGACCCTGCCGTGCCGTTACGAATACCCGTCGCCCTACAGTGCCACGCGGGTGATGTGGTTTCACATCGCGGCCGATGGCAAACGGGATTTTGCCTATCACACCGATGGCAGCCTCATCAGCTCGTCCTACAGGGACAGAATCAGGTACATGGGAGGCTACAAGAGGTGCAGCCTGCAGATCACAGGCATCAAGCTGAGCGATGCTGGCCAGTACCACTTCAGGTTCGAGACAGACCACCAGCAAGGCAGGTGGACCTCAGCAGATTCCATCAGTCTGTCAGTGACAGGTATGGAAGACTTAACACCTTACTCCAATCTCTCTCCAATTTCTCATAGATAAACAGAGAATGGTTGGACCACATAAAATAGAGCACTGGGAAGAATTTAATTAACTCTGTTGATGTTTAAACCACCTATGGTGCTGAACTGTGCTAGCAATGAATGATTGCGGTTGAACGAATTGTTTACTGAGGGTACAAAGGTTGTATTTGAATGAATTCAAATATACATTGTGGCACATTGTGGCAATATGGACACATACATTGTTAAATTACAATAATTATTGTTGAATTATCAGATACAGCATTGCTTGTAACCTACAGTACTGTGCAAAAGTCTTAGGCCACCATTAGACTTGGGCTGCTTTATCGATGGAAAATGATCATATATACCATAATACAACATATGTCAAAATTGGATTCGTCACTCCATAATTCTTAATTCACTGCTCTTCATTCCAAAGTTTGGGGAGCTTTAGCATATCTTAGCCTTTTCACCCTGTTTGCCTTTCGAAAAAATGGTTTCTTGGCTGGCTACCCTTCCAAAAAGACCATTCCTGATCAAACATCTTCAGACTGTATAAGGATGCTGCTATTGCTCACATGTAATTGGAGGTCTAAATACTAAATACTTGCCACTGTAGCCTATATAATCAGATTATTTTTTAGTATTGCATACACATTTCCCAATTTTCTGATAGTATTCTAAATGGTATATCTAATCTAATGGTGGCCTAAGACTTTTGCACAATACAGTATTATGTTGCATAAACACTACACTGTTTATTACAGACAGAAGTGTTAGATTGCTGCTTGTGGATGCACTGTTGAAGCTGTTAGGGTGTGGATTAATAAAATGCTTGGCTGAATTCATTCTTATATGGTAAATGAATAGCTGATGTTTTAACATCACTTTATAAATGATCAC
Organism: Ancistrus triradiatus; assembly: GCA_025084515.1. Taxonomy (NCBI): domain Eukaryota; kingdom Metazoa; phylum Chordata; class Actinopteri; order Siluriformes; family Loricariidae; genus Ancistrus; species Ancistrus triradiatus. The sequence goes on from JAJAGP010002930.1 coordinate 38,787, forward strand.
TGTCTTACAATATTGAATAATCCTGACCTTATTGACTGAAAGCATTACAGTATACTATAGTGTTGAAGATATGCTTCTAGTACTCTGTAATCTCCAATGGTACTCAATTCACACCTGTAGTGTTGTTTAGTTGATCGGCTAAATATGGACATATTTACATTTGTTAACAATTGGCAATTACCAGTTTTGATCCTCTTCATCATTGTTGCTGTTGTTGTTGTTGTTGTTGTTGTTGTTGTTACAGAGTCCAGGTCCACGTGCACCCGGCGAGAATTGGCAACATGTTTGCCTTAGGAGAGACAGTCTTCCTTAGCTGTGTGGCCCGGGGCTGTGGAGCCGCAGGAAAGACTCTGGCCATCTACCAAAACGGAGTCAACTTAGGCTACTCGGAGAAGGTCTCGACCATCTACAACTTCAACCATCAGCAGGCGGGGACCTACTACTGTAGACCCGTACCACCGCAGAATGTTCAGTCCGCTAGTATCACCCTGTCTTTGGGATGTAAGTATAAAAAAAGCTTAATTGATTTATTCCTATGTCTGGCCATCCTTCTGTCTATCTGTCTTTCTGCCTGTTGTTTGACACAATACAAATCTATGTGCAATACCCACCCAAAGACCATGTATGTGCTCACTAAATAACTCCCCCAGCTACCTAACCAAGTACCCACAACCCCAATCACTTACAGTACTGTGCAAAAGTCTTAGGCCACATTAGATTTGTTTGTTTTAGCAAGGGTACAATGACCATATAACATTTCAAACTTGAATTGGTCGCTCTATAATCCTCTATTCCACTGATCTTCTTTCCAATCTTTGTGAGCTTTAGCATATCTTAGCCTTTTCACCCCATCTGAAAAAGTGTTTTTTTGCCTGCTACCCTTCCAAAAACATTCCTGATCAAGCTTCTTCCGACTGTACAAGGGCTGACTTGGCATCCCAAAGAAGCTGCCAGATGCTGCTATTGCTAAAGTAAGGGGAGGTCACATTAAATACTTACCACTGTACCCTATAGAAGCTGTTTTTCTGATTTTCTGTTTCAGCTTTTTAATACTGCATACACATTTCCTGTATTTTCTGGTTGTATTCTAACAAAGAGACTGAGAAATAATTATATATGGTCATTATACCATTGATGAAACAATGGCATATCTAATGTGATGGTGGCCTAAGACTTTTGGACAGTACTGTATTTAACCCACTAACATACTAATAAAAACCACCCCCTACCTAATCTACGTCCCCGATAATACACCCAACCTACCCACCACCTTCCTACCAACTAACTATCTATTTATAGGTCTGTAAAGTTAAAGGTTGGAGAACTTCAAAATCTCTCACAGCCCCATTCATTCCTCTTTCAGATGCACCTCGTCACACCTTCGTGCACATGGCTCCTCAGGGGTCCATGACGGAGGGTGACTCTGTGACTCTGACCTGCAGCAGCGAAGGCGCCCCGACTGTGGAGAGTTTCGCCTGGTTCAGGGAGGGCGAGAGCGGCAGTTTACCAGACAGCTTCAAGCCTGAACTCAAGCTCTGGAGCCTGGACTATCGAGACTATGGAGAGTACTTCTGCGTGGCCCGAAATTCGCTCGGCACTGACCGCTCCGCCCCAGTGCTGATCAACGTTACTTGTAAGGGACAATCCAAATCGGCACTCACTAGTATTGCCACCATAGTCCTTTTTTGGGGGCTTTTTTTTCTTAGACGTGAAAAGGGTCACATCATGTCTAATGTATTTCGAGATACAAACATCTCAGATGTTTCAACTTTCAGTATTGTTAAGTGCTATTCTTATATCTGGTTTAAAGATTGCTGAGTTGGTGTCTGTCAGAGATTAGGTCTTGTGTAAGATCTTTATTTTTGGCAGGACATCATGAGGCTAATGGTCAAATGTGCAAATTTAGGACTAATCTGGGAATCTGAATGATACTAATAGATTGGCAGTGTTGGGTAGATGTCCCAGCACTGCCAATCTGCCCCTGTTGGACCCATGAGCAAGGTGCTTAACCCACAGTTACTTGGATGGTGCAATTGGCATGGTAGTGCCAGAGGTTGTTCAGTGGTTGATGACTGGACTACTAATCCAGTCCCTTAAGCAAGACCCAAAACCCTTAATTGCTCAGCTCAGTTGCTCTGGAGAAATGCTCTAAATGTTATCAAATAATACATATATTGACCTAATTTATCATATTATCACCTCACAGTTCTAGAGACTTGGGGGCAATGCACTGGCACCCTGTGTTTCCTGACCCTCTGCAGCCCTGAACTTGATTAATCAGGTATACAAGATGAATGAATGACTAAACGAATGAGTGCTCCAATTCTCTTCCCCAGACTCTCCCAAGAACACGAAGGTCCACATCAGCTCCAAAGGCGACATCATGGAAGGCCATTCAGTCAACCTGACCTGCGTCAGCAACGCCAACCCACCAGTGATGAAATATGCTTGGTATAAGATCACCGGTGGACAACCTTGGGCCAGAGGGTCATCCCAAAACCTCAGCTTTCCTAGTGTGCGCTCACACCATGGTGGACTCTATTACTGCGCGGCATGGAACACTTTGGGCATGGGAACGTCCCCTTCCATTGCTCTTTCTGTGCTATGTAAGTGCCCTAACCCAGTGGATCCCTAGTATCTAACAAAAGCTGGGCTCTACAGCCCGCACATACTCAGACCAAAAGAATAAAGTGATTAATTGCAAGTCTTTATTGGAAAGATTAACGAAGTATAACCCTTTTCTTTTTATCTTGGGTTCCTTTTATAGTTTTTTCCCTTTTTTTTCCCATTTTGGCTTCTCTCCTCTTTTCTTTTTGTTTCTTTTATTTTCTCTTTGGAAGTGAATTTATATTTTTAAGTAGTTTTATATACATTTTTTCCAGTGAGTTATTTTTTTTTATGTCTGCTAGTTGTATTTTGAAAAACTTCAAGCACCTCAGAGCAGACAAAGCCTCGAACCCCAGGTTGGGAACCATGGCTCTAACCGGTACTAGGAGTCAACTTAATTACATATCGCCATATAAAAAGTACTGAACCTTATGTATGAGAAGCAATTCATGTCTGATCGGACCCACACCACTGTATTAGTAAGACACAACCGTTTCTTTTAACTAGGCTATTCTCCGCCATTAAATTAATTCCGTAGATATATAATGGAGCACCTAATCCAATTCAGAATGTCACACTCATCAAATCTGATCAGGTGTCTGACTGTGAAATGAAGCTTCCCTCCTGGCTGCCTTCATTAGCCCTTGAAAAATCAATCGATCAATTTTTTTCTCACTTCTCTTTCACATCATCCTTTCATCCTTGTCCACCCCTTAATCCGTTCCAGACGGCCCTAAGAACACCTCCATTTTGGCCCGTCCATCCAGTGTGATTGAGGCCGGTGGTTCTTTGACTCTGACCTGCAGCAGTCAGGCAAACCCAGCGGTGGATAACTACACCTGGCACCGGATCAATGCCGCTGACGCCTGGGTAACGCGATCGGGCCAGAGCTATACCATCGCTGATGTCAGCACGGGGGCCAGCGGCCAGTACTACTGCGAAGCCCGCAACCGCATTGGGATGCACAGCTCTCCGGTGCTCACTGTCCGGGTTCGAGGTTGGTGGGATACAGTAACCTTTATCTAAAAGCCTATAAGTGCCTATAGTTTTATACTGCACATTATATTGACTGACAGGACGCCCAAATGTTTGCGTTACACTGCACATCTTACAGAAAATTTCTGGCATGTTTCTAGTTCAATCTAACCATCAAAAAGTCCCTAAAGCATAAATGTAAATGAACTGTAGTGAACACTAACAGATGTGCTGGCACTTCTGCTTTATTGAGTCTAGATATCACAAGAAGTGACATGTGATTGCATTCCCTTTGTACAGTCAGCTGTGTAGAACGAGTACGACCTCACGTCTAGTTTTCTTTAGCTGGATATAGGTCCTGAGGTGACATTTAAACAAAGGAAGTGAAGATAATGGAGATGAAAGTAGAAAGTTTGAAGAGTAAATGGCTCACAGTAGCAGTTTGCACTTTTTTATGACAAATACTGTATCTGTAGGACTGGGTCATAGAATTTATAAAAAGGGTTAATTATGAATCCTATTAACAGTACTTTCAGTAAAACTTGTTCACAAAAACATGTATGAGCCAGGGTGGTGGATAAAAATCCTTCTAATGTTGAGTAATAGCCTAATTAATGTTACTAACCTGATCTTATTTAAGAATTAGGATAATCTCCCAGTTTACAAAGTTATATTTACTCTTTACAGTACTAAAATTAAATTTGGTGGTAAAATTAAAGTATGGGGGATTCATTCCCAGTCTATCTCTGATATAAATGCACAATAATATAAAGTATTAGTTAAGCCTGAGCTTAAATATTTTAGGGATATGTATAGCAGCATTATAATCATAGTGTTTGCTTATGAGTGCATTACCCAATTCATTATGGATCCCCCACTATACTTAAAAGTTTTCTGAAGGACAAACATGAAACTGGGCAATGAGTGAGCTCACTACACTAAATATGAGAAAACCTGACTTAAAAAATACACAGGATCTTACAACAGAAAGTGGTCGGTAATCCGGCGTAACCAATGGTCTGCTGTCTTTTGCTGCCAGCTTTTCTCTCAACCTTTGTAATATGGAGCAAACTTGAATATACCATGCAGTATTTCTGTGGTTCATTTGGAAAGGTGCCTAAACATTTCGTTTTATGTTCCATCTGGTTCAGTGAGTTTAAAAATGTATGCATTACAATTAGCAGAAATATGTTACGTTTAGGTTGCCATGTAAATGTTGTGCTTTGCATTCGGAGAATTTGGTTTAATGAAATAAACTTAAGAGACTTTGTTAGATTAGGTCATTGATCAGTACTAATATGTTACTGAATTTAGAACACGAGCATTGCGTTTGGTTGGCAGGTCGTCTGAAGGTTATTGCACTGGCATCAGCAGTCGGGGTTTCTGTAGGACTCATCACGCTGACGGTGGCCATCATGATCAGGTGATCTTATTCTCGTTCCATCCTCATGTTGATGTTCTTATTTAACCTGAGATTGTGTGATTGAGACTAATAAGTGATATTTCTCTTGCAGTAAGAACATGCACCGAGTAGACGTCGATTCACTGGATATAGACAAGCAGGTCACTTATATTGTATTATATATTAGATAAGATTTATAAGATTTATTGTTCAATACCAGTGTCTGACCCCACAGTCGTGCTCCAAAATCTAATGGAAAGCCATCTCAGAATAGTGAATGATGGTCGTTGTAGAAGCAAAGTGAGAACAAACTCCCTACTAATACCCAAATCTTTTGGAGGTTCACAAACTTTTGGCTATGTAGTATACACCAATGGAGTTTTAGGCTGATAATATAAATTTTATGTTTTGTCGTTCAACATAGGTGGGATCCCCTATGGAAGTGGACACACTGTTTTTTGAATCACACCAAGAAACAGTTCATTCCCAAAACTCAAAAATGGCAGATATTCCGGTATGTTACCTCAAAAATTCACTCAGATTACCATAGCTATTATTTTTTCAAAAAACAAAGGATTATAGTACACATACAGACACAAAAACATAAAGACAAAGGCAATATCTCACTCCCAAATGATAACTAAAATTGAATAGAAGCTAATTGGAATGTACATGCTAACTTGTTTGCATATGAACACTGGTATGCTAGTTGAGCAGCTCTACCAAAAAGACATTAAAGACTATGCAAGGTTACCAGCTAAACTAGCACCAAGATTAACACCAAAGACCATAAACCAACTTGGACCAACATGGTCTTACATGGTTATACCAGCATTAATAACACTGCCTAAAAACACAGCTAACCTCTAGTAATAATTAGCAAACATTTTTAGTGGAAAATACATTACAATTAAAGACATACGGTGTTATAAAGTGCTTTGAATTTTCATTAGGAGGAACCAGAAGACCTGTATGAGAATGCTCATCCGTCCATTGTGCCACTTAAAGAGTCTGTGGACGGCACCAAGAAAGATGTTGATGATGGGAATCTTAAATATGTCACTGTGCACTACGCTCGTACGCCCAGGTTAGCCTGTTAAACTTTGGACTGGTGTTTTGACGTGTCTTTTGCGTGCTAACTTGTTTTCTTTGTAAAGTTCACACTTATTATTATGATTTTTGTATCTTATATTTCTTATATTTACAGTCACGACCAGGTGCGAGTCACAAAGATACCACAAGGTGGCGTAAAGGATCCTACACCGGCAACCGGCGTTATTTATTCTGTGCTAGCCAAACAGCATTGACTTGTGAAGCTTCTCTAAATGTCTTCAAGAAGAATATACGAGTTCGTTCGTCTTTAATTCCATGTTGTGTCTAAATATTAAAGCCCTTTACGACTCAGATGTTAAATGCTGCCACATAAAATGTTCACTGTTTCATGCTATTGTGACTAACCAGAAGTTTATAGCAATGCTAGTTATCATGTGATCATGCCATATAAGCCCTGTTTGGTATAGATAGCCTCTTGGGGATTGTTTAAACGTTTTAAATAAATAAGCACAGCTTTTGTGAGCTTTTTTATTCACATCACATTTGTTTATTCATCTCAGTATGTTCATCATTATTCTCAATGCAAAAATGCAACCAGTTTACTGAGTCAGCAAACACACAATCAACTATGAAGAAGTCTTACCTGAGCTTGTTGTTTGGAGCATAATTTCAGTGAACCAGAATTTGAACCATAAGCCAGTACAGATCCTATTAATTTGAATAGAAAACCATAACTGGTTTAAAAAATCTAGAATGTGCTGTACATTGTTTAGCAACTTTGAGCGATTTATAACTGCTGACGTGCCAGAAATGTAACTGGTTTAATTATTGATTTGAACAATCTTTTGTCTTTCAATGTTTCAAGATTGTTTTTCAATCTTTTTCATCTTAAAAAATTACAAAAATTTCAGAACTTATTAGTATTCGATATGCTCCCTCTTTTGCTGTAATGATAGCTTGCAATTGATCTGCCATGGACTCCACAGGTTTGTACAAAATCCAATGACCTCACAATATTCCAAAAAGCATCTTGATATGTTCCTGCATGCTTGGCTTTCTCTGTCTTCAAGTGCCCCCATAAATGCAATGGCAATGCCCCAGTGGTGTGTTTTGGGTGAGTATTTTCAGACTTTTGGCATTTTAGTTCATAGGCATGTATTTATTTTAGCCAGACCCCTGCATTTTAGTGAAACGGCACCCCTGCTCTCACGGCCACGTGGTGAGTAGATTTAATTGTTTTGAAGTAAATGTGGCCCAAAAGTCAGAAAATCAGTGTGTAGCACAAAAAATGTCACTACAAACACAGATTTATTGCAATTAAGCAAACTTTATTAATGTTGTGATTTAATGTGCATACAACTGTTCAAAGTTGTGTCAGCTAGCCATGTACGAGCTGAAATTGGCACTATCAAAAAACGTTTTTGTTGAGAAAACAAACAAACATTTCAACAGTATAAATATGCAATATGAAAACGGACTGTATGTCTATGTGGTAACTATAGATGACTTTGAACCAGAATGGTCCACGTATTCATTTAAATATATACAAAAAACAAATATTATATATATATATATATATATATATATATATATATATATATATATATATATAAACATTTATTGAAATGCATAGCGTACTGGTACCATTATACAAAGGTCCCTCAATTGATCTGCAATTGATCTGTTATAATATGTTTTTAATTTCATTGTATTTGCAGTGTTTGTAGATGTCTAGTGTCCAAACTAAAATGGCAGTCCATATGCAAGCAAAGAAAAAAATGCATATTTTCTTTATATATTTATATATTTACATCACCTTTAACATTTTGAAATCCATACAAGCATCTCTAAATGACAAATTGAAGTCTTTATACGGCTTTATAAGATTTGCATTTAATAAATATGGATCAAAGAGTACAAAATATTATAGGTCTCCAGCTGTATCAGTGTCAAGTCTAAAACTAGGCTCTATTAAGCATTATATACAAAGTGAAACATTTTCCTTGAATGTCATCCTGACTGAGCAACAGGATGATTCTGGTGGTCGATATCCATGGTGTGCCGTGATCAGAGATTCATATCATCAGTGAGCACTATCTGGTGTGACTTCGAGGCCAGGCACCTGAAATAAAGATAATTGATGGTGTTCAGGCTTCAATCTTAGTAGATTTTGTAGTGTTACTGGACTTAAAGAGAAGAATCTCCTTACCTTTTGACACATACTGTGATAACAGCTATTGCTAGTAGAGCGAGGATAATCCCAACTACAATACCAACCACAGTCAGAGAACTCCCTCCTGCTGCTATAAACACATTTCTCTTGTTAATATGTGTTAATTATTAACGTTAGTCATTTCTCAATTTGAAGAATTCTGAATTTAATGAAACTGGAAATGTAATACTGTACACAATGAGCTGCTTGTTTATCATATACACACCAATGCAATAAAGATCAAACTAGCAAAAGGTACCGTCATGACTACAACCCGGGTCACTGTGGTTGTGGGCTGGCAAATAGGTACTGAGCCAAACAAGTTCCATCTTATATCTCAATTTCTTGAATTGTTTACCACTATTATACAAATAAACTGAAATTGTCACCAGAATCAGTTCAGCTTCAAAACAAGGTTCCATTGGCAATATTTATAGACATTTACCTTTGTGAATGCTGATCGGGAAAGTAGCATTCTGGGAGCCCCAGGCATTCTGGGCCATGCAGGTGTACAGCCCGCCATCTTCTCCAGTGACGTTTGCAATACTTAATCTCTGGCCGGTGCCTCTAAAAGATGTCGCAGTTCCATTGTTCTGGAACCATGTAAAGTTTGTTGGTGAGCTGGTGTCACTGGTGCATGATAGAGTCACTGAAGTGCCTTCCACAATGTTGCCAGTGTTGGCGATCGTCACTGAAGTGTTCACTGGGACGTCTGAAAGAGGGGTATGAAAGGTTTAGGTTCTAATATGTGCTTCGTTTAACAATCAATCTCTATCTGACTTGACAGGTACATCAGAAACACCACAGATAAGGTGATTACTCAAGACCTAGAGAAGCCCTGTCTAGAGTCTTGGGCACCACCAAACCATGATCCGAGCCACACTTCCAAGAGTGACCGTCCTGCCAAAAATAGTCATTCAGGAAGTCAGAAAGAACCCTAGAGCAACATCCCAATATATTTGGCTAAGGTCAGTGTTAATTCTACTATTAGAAAGACAGTGGGCAAAGGAAGAAGCTGAACTGACTTGCCGGAGATGGAAAACTAAAGTAATATCGAAAGTCTCTGTTTGTCTGTGGAGTTTCTGTGCCTGTTATCACTGAGCATAGTTAGAATAACATAATTCCCTAATAAGAAGAGGTACTTTATAACTTGCTTCCACATCATTGCATCGCTGTTTCACTGTGGTTCCAGGAAAACTGACAAAATTATGTAACTTCCCCAAATCATGTCCGTCTGCATCCTTTTGCACCGTTATTCTGCTGATAATGCACCCCTGACTAAAACAGAACTTCAGTCATGCAGGGAAGTGAGAGGTTTAGGATGCAGTTGCAAAGCGAAACCAGCTGGAGAGATGCCCCCAAAAAGTAAAGACCTCCGTAAATTAAATAATGCTATATAATTTATTATTATCATTATTTTATATGTCTATATGAGTATTGGCCAAGAAATGGAAAAAGCAATTGAGAATCGACTAACAAAAAAACAACCATGGCAAAGCCCAACAAAGCAAGGCTGAGACTGTACCGGGTCTCCCAAACTCAAATAAATATTGTTTTTCTGTTTCCCACTTTCTTTCAAGTACAAACCTAAGAAAGCTTACTCTTTAATTTACTCTGCAGTTCACAAGTTATATAATCTTTGCAGATCCCATTAGATCTATTGGTTACTCAATCGATATTTCTATATGCCTTTTTGATAGACTCCTCTATGATGCTTTACCACTCTCAGTCATTATTTTGCTCTCTTTCAAGCTGTAGAACTCTGCCCTCTTTATATCCATTCACATTCATATCTATTCCAACTTATTTTCAGCTTTCAACTTTCACTATCTGGGTGTCCATGCGCTATGAATCACCTTACACAAAGCTACCATTTCAGATTAAAAAAGACAAACATTTTCTTTAACAAACATTTCCTCTTACATATAAAACACAGCTGGGTCAGATTTCTCTAAGGAAATATCTATATAATCACAATGAAACTCAAATGAGGAAGATTCTTATGAAACAACAATACAGCAGACCAAAATTACAATAGAAACTAGAATCTATTCAAATACAGAGCTGAAAAATAAATTACTTTTGCACTCATATCTGTTTGCAGATGTGCTTAATATGTACCAAATTATTAATACATTTATAAATAACTAATTAAATATTAAATAAATAAGAAAATTTTCTAAATACATTTTATACAGATATAATTTAAATTAATATATATTTTAATATACGTTTTCATTATATTTTAGTTATATATTAAATTAGTTATATATTTAATTATATATTAAATATATATATATAATATTATATATATATATATAATTAAATTTTATATATATATAATATTTTATTATATTTTTTATATATATATTACATTTATAACATTGTTTAAATAGGAAATATGTATATATTTCAATAATATGTCAATAAATGAATTAAACTAGTTGAGTATTAAGTGACTCAGGTCACTTAAGCAGTACTAAAACTAATAGTTCCCTTTACCCTAAAAATAAGCTTTACATAGACCTGATCTATAATCCTGATAAAGCTGATACACTTATATCTTTGCTTACAATATGCAAGTTGTATTATACACAAAATATAACTTTTTTCTTAAAATAAAATATATTACAATTACCTGTAACTTGCAGTGTGACTCCTCTCTGGATTGGCAGCTTGCTGTCAGGATGGGTGGTGATGAAGCGGAACACGTACACGCCGCTGTCCGTCGTCCTCAGGTTATGTATCCTAATTGAGCAGTTCTTGGAGCCCAGAGTGCCGAGGTACTGGACCCTGCCCCTGTACGTTGGCTCGGGGAAGATTCCCGCACTGTGGTAGACGTAGTTAGGTGTGATGCACAAGCTCTGGTTCAGACACCACATCTCAGAGAGCACTTGGTAAGGACCAGACCCTTCGGGGAAGTCGTAGGTGCAGGGAAGCACCACGGAGGAACCTTGAGGAACACGGATGGGATTCACAGGAACGTGGACCACCCAGTCACCAGCGAGGACACCTTTTAAAACATTGCGATTTAGTCTTCTGGAATTCCCATCATGTCAGGCTGTTTAGATTCACATATCTGCCAAACATCTGCTTAGAAAGCATTTTAAATTATGTGCATATAAGATATCCAAGTTAATACCTGAAATAAGCAGAGACGTCCATAGCCAACTGAAGTCGAAGTGGCCCACGCCCATCATGACTTCTCTGTGACTCTGTGACTCTGTGCAGATCTTGCAAGAAGAAGAAGAACAGGTTTCAGAAGTCTGGACTCTGCCATTTTTACTTCTCGTTTTTCTGTATATGTGCTGTTTTGGTTGTTAGAGGAAATTGCTTTGTCCACTCATTAGCTGTTGTGACTCAGCCTGCAAATATTTGTACCTCGTGTACTGGCCGTTGTGTGAGCCATACACATGGTTTGTGTTGAAAACCAGCCAACAGACCAACGGGATGAAAGCTATGTAAAGCTTTAATCACTATTCGGAACAATCAGAACAACACATTTATTTACATCTGGTTTGCCTAGGAAATATGACATGGTTTGCACTGTCATTCTCACATATTCTATGGGGGAAATAACTGTCTTTGTTGATAACACTCCCCAATTTTCAGTACAATCAACAATATGGTAGGAACGGGTTCTAAGGGGAAATCAACTTCTAAGACCCATTGATGTTCATGAATGCTTCATCTGAGCCTCAGTCTCTGGTATGCTAGTTTGAGTCGAGTCTTGATTCTCCTTGTTCTGAATCAGAGTCAATTCTTGAGCCTCTAATGTGCAAGTCAGAATCAAATCTGGAATATTTAGTTAGTATTTATTGTACACACTTCCGCTTTCCATACCGGTTTATTTCAATTCAAGGGACCGTAGCACAGGGCACAAGGCTCGAACTGGACAGAGTGTAAGTTCACCAAAGGGCGTACTCACTCAAACTGGGACACATATGACCTAACAAATGTCTTTGAGAACTCATGCAGAAAACCCAGGCAGAGAAGTGGGAGAACATACAAACTACAAAGGCAGCGGCCATTGCACCACCTATAATTATCATAAAACAGAACTACCACCCTGTATACTCAGGCACTACGTAGTAAATCTTCTTGTCTGCCACAGACAGTGGTGTGTTTTGTATTAGGTCACTATTTTTATGTAGTATATTATTTATGATTTAATACCAAACATTACTAAACATTATAACTAATTAGTAGGCTACAATACATGATGTTGTCGTTTTATTATATGTACTAGCATACTTTGTAGTAGTCTATATGTACTACACATCGTACTAGGTAGCTTGTCAAACTATTAGGCTAATTTAGACGATGGTGTGCTAGCATTTAGTGTGGTATGCGGGTGTAGCCATGGTGACCAACGCCAAGTGCGCTTGGTATAACTTTGGCGGCGTCCTAAATGCATTCTAAATGTCTACATAGTAAGCTCACTTGGGTTTCATAGGATGTCAGTTTAGGACACTACGCGGCACTGTTGCATGTGATTTGAAACGAAAATCACCTGAAATCCCCCCTGACAGCTCACCTGGCCCCCGGGGACGTGTTTTTTACTGACCGGAAAGAGCAGGTTTCGAAACGGGTAGAGAAGAAAGAGTGAGTAGGGAGGGAGAGGAGCAGCTTCGGCCTCGTTTGTCCCCCCAAAAAAGCTTCTTTTAAAGGTTAAAATAAAAGCGGTGAGACTTTGGGGAAAACCTAAATGTCAAGGCTTTGAGGGAAAAACGCCTTTCTCATCAAGTTCTTCACTTAGTTGACTTCATGCCGACACCTGCTGCAGAGAAGGTGAGAGACTTTATCGTGGATACAAACAAACAAAGGCGAGAGAAGCTGAAAAGATGACAAAACAGTTATAAGCTTTTTGTTCAAGGCACGAAAACGCGAATAAACGTGATATTATATTGAATAATAGCTTCCAGGCCTTGTGCTTGCCTCACTAATAGCAACATAAATTCAGCAGGCTATGCTATATTTTTAATTTATTTAGGTAGTGCTAATTATTTTATTTAGGGCTAGACGGTACGATCAGATGATATCGATATCACAGTATATATGTTTGCATTTGTATCCAATCAGGATAATGTACGTAGAAGTGTTTTATTGGGACTGCTTCATGATATGGTTGTTTTATTTTGATTTTGTCTGTTTCTCTGGGAAATTCGTGTAGATATTGGATAAATTGTTATTTTAATACCACATGGCTTGTCTAGTGTGTTGGGATTCTCTTCCCAGTTTGTGTACATGACTTTTAATGTTAATGTTGTGTATGATAGTGTTAATGTAACTGTCACTTCACGCTCAAATGGATTTTGTATCTCATTTTGCCTTTTTTATCGTTATAAAGGTTCAATAATGTGGTTTGACTAACTATTCTGTAAGCTTTGTATCCCGATAAATTATAGAGTGTCCATTATGAAAGTCTTAACATATCGGTCATCTTATTGCCCTTCCCTAATGAATGTTGAAAACATTTGGCCCGGTGTCTTGTCCCGTCCAGAACATGCAGTGCCCTTTGGTTTATTTAACTTGCTTAACCCATTTTTGTCCATTAGCTGCTGAACTTACAGCACTTTTTTCGACCCTTTACAGGTGAACTGAGTTATAGAGGCAGCAAGGAGAGATTTGGGAGGACCTGCTTCCTCTTCCTTTCCCTTTTCTCTGCTTTTTTTCTTTCCGAAGAAGGATGACAGGGAAAAAGATTGGTGAGTGTTTGGACACACGCTGATCATTCTATTTTTTTGTCAGCAGACAGCAGACGGCTGCTGTTAAACATTAACGGAGATAGATCTGTCAATGGATTAGCCATGTTTTGTTCAGGCTCTGTGTTATAACTAGTTATTAATACCGTAACTGGCCAAAAGTCACTGGCTGTTTTTTAACACAAAAAACACGAGGCATCCGTATACTTTTGGACATCTTGTGTACGTAATAAATAAATACCATATAGCACTAAGGTTGGAGTAACTACTTGGATTTGTATCAGCACTCTGTGCGTATAGCTGTACATTGGTTTTGCTTTAAATAATTTCTACTGCATGACATTGTACGCCAAGATGGGTGGCGTAGCCTGTTGATTTGCCACAGCGTGTGGTTTTGCAACACCTGCAGCCCCATTGGCATCCCACTCCTTGGGTTGACTTCCATTATCTTCCATTGTCTGTCCAAGAGTCTCTCCATTAGTTACGTCCAGCTCTAGGGGGCTGCATTTCTGGTAGCCCAAGCAGACTATGGGTGCCCCTTCATGACACATAGTATACCAATTGAATCTGACTAGACAACACTGGTGCATCCCATCAAATTTGGCTTGAACTGGATAATCACACGTCACGCTTTAAAATCTGACTTTTTTCTGACACTCCTAACGATGATGTTTGCCACCAACCAAGTGCCGAATGTCAGGCTGCACAAGAGAGGAAAGTTGCACACACTGACCTGATTGAAGATTCACTTTGTGTCAGGAGCCACGCTGTCAATGCTAGATGGCAGCGTTGGCTTGTAAGACACACGCATGCACCAACTCGTATGGGTGCTTATTGGATCATTTGCGACACTTGCGGGCTTAGTGAGACCTCGTCCGTCGGGTTGCATGCTGTCGCGTCCACTTTTTGGAATTTTGTTTTGCATCAAGGACAGAGGTAGCTGGGGGTTTGAAGACCTCCAGCAACCTTGCGATCAAGAGGCCAGAGGTAACCGACGGAGTTTTGGAAGCTAGGGTAGGAAAAGATCTCGCCACTCGCTCCCCTGACCGTCCTTTGCGACCCCACCATTTCAGCGCTTCCCCAGCGATCGCGTCTCCATGGGACGCTGTGCTGCTTATCAGCCTCGTTCCACGTTTGGGTATCTTCTGCTCTGCGCAAGCACAGTCCCATTTTCCCTTTTATTTCCATTTTTTGCTTGTTTCCCCTCAGCGACTGAGTGGCACGTTCAGTTTGCGCGGGTACTACCGACGTCAGTGCCAAGGGTTTGATCCTCATCCACTGCTTTTGTCCCCCCCACACACCACATTTGTTTATCCATTTCTTTGTTTATTTTTATTTATCTTTTTATTTTGTTCTTTTAGGAACTCCTGCACTTGGGTCCTAAAACCCGCCCTATGTACGGTTCAGCGTGTCGAACTGTAACACTTTATTCCCATATTGGTCTTGGGTGCTGTCAACATAGTAATCCCGTTACACAGACATCAGGAATCTTACAGTCTTGTGTGAAATATCCTACCACGCAGATCAAACATGAAGCCAAAAATTTGTTTAGGATCTTTACAACGTTTAGGGAGTTTTTCCTTACCACTGACGCCCTAGGCTTGCTCTGTTTGGGATCTGGCTTAGATAGTAGAAGATAATATGTGTAAAGCTTTTGTGAAAAAATAGATTTTAAAGCATTGTTGATCAGAAAGTGAGTTGTATCGACCAGAAGCAATGTCTTATTATGATGTTCAGTGTAAATACGTTGTCAGTTGTTGGACAGATTCTGAGGTGTGCACTGAAGAGCAGTAATGACAGACATAGTGTCACAGAATGACCAAAGAACCCTCTGGAACAAGGATTATAATTATTTGAAACAGCACTGTGTCTGAAATCCACACCCAAACTGAGTACTACAAAATCAGTATGGGTCTATTTCTCATCTGTGTAGCTAGTGAACGGTGTTTATGCGCGTCTGTATTACTGTGAGGATGTTTATTGTGTCTGCATCAGGTTTCAGCTGATACTTCAGGATTTCTAACAAGCTTTGAATCGAAAATGAAAGGTATTGTGTTGTTAAATTTCTGGCCATAATGAACAGAAAGCGTCAGATGCCAGTAATGACCAGGTAGGGTCGGCGCCCACTGTGCCCAGAATGTCTGTAATGTTACATGTGTTCCCATGTTATACCCTGTGCCACTGTATTATAATAATACATCATTACAACTAGCAGAGCTTTCAGCAGAACCTGGTATGAATTTTCCTATAGGAAATAATGGAAATAGATCCGATTTCTGAATAGTTCCTGCCCAAACCGAACAGAACAGGTATATTCGGATAGCAGGACTTGACTTTAAGTCTCATACTGGATGCATAAACATGAAGGTGCAAAGAAAAGAGTTATAATGAAGATTAAGTCAATTACAATTAATTGTACAATTATTTTAAAGTACATGACAAGGCTGAGATTTGAAGCCAGACAGGTCATTCACGTCACTAAGAATAACATCTGCAACACTGTAGAAACCCAACAAAGTGTTCATCTAGAGACATACACACTTCAGACCTTCAAAATGTTCTTGTTTCACATTTTCCCACAGTCATATAGTGGGAAAACAGGTTCTGGAGGTACATCCCTACCTCCCTACCGGTTTGATTTAAACTTGAACTTGCTCACTCACTGGTTACTGCCCAAAACATCAACACAGAGCTACAGACTGGTAATATCACACTAAATTATGTAACATTTCTGTGATTTGGCTCATTGACCAAATAACACATAGAGACACAAATGTGCGAGAGTTGATTCATAGTGAACTCACCTTAAGGAATGCTCTGGAGAATTCAAAAACTGAGTCATTTGCTCCCTCAGAAGATCATCGCACTGTGTCTGCTGAAACCCCGTCTAAAAAGGTGTGTCTATATAATGTGCTGAGCACAGCAGTGGAGATTAGTGCCGCCTACAGCACAGCACATCCATAGCTTGCCTTCTCACTTCTGTGTAAATTGGACCTTCGGTGGAGTGGACAGTGTGATAATTGAGGGTTGTGGTGGAAGCATGCTTGATATTATGGCCCAAGAGGGAAAGCTTTATCCTCTTGTGATTTTCAGCTGTGGAAAGGTTGTGTAGTGGCTAAGGTACTGACCTATTGACCAGAAAGCTTTAGGTCCAAGCCCAAGAACTACCAAGCTGTAGGACCTTTAAGAAAGGGAATTAATCCTGAATTGTCTGGAATGTATGTCGTAAGATTTTGAGCAAAGGACATCTGATAAATGTTGTAAATAGAAATGTATTTAAGTTTGGACGGCATTATAATACAGAGAAAAGCACAGGGACTGATGAGGACAGTAAATGGATACTTTTCTCATATGTGTATATATTTTGTATAAAAATGCTCACAGAGCAGCTTTAGACAGGCCCATATTCAAAGACCCTGTTATAAGGAAGACACATAAGGATTATTGTAATGCCCATGCAAACGCAGAATATTTGCACTTGCCAAGCATGCATTCTGATGTAGCTTTTGATCTACAGTGGAACAGCATCTGAAATGTTCACGGTTACCAAGCAGAGATTAGCATGTTTATGTGGAAACGCACAACCATTCCAGGCCTAAACATAGGGAACTCCTCCACATCATATCATTAAGTGGCTTTCCTGGAACTGAAGCTCAGCTGCAGTAATGACTCATCTGTGCCTCACCGGGATGGACTTCCACACTCACACGTAGTAGTGTAAACCACATTAAATACTCCTTCACATGACTTTATCATATCATCACATGCGTTTATCTTCTCGGTACCATCATAGGTTGTATTATATTTGACTTTGGCCCAGTTTGGCCCTCTGCCGTCGTATGAGGCAGTCAGGTGGAACGAAGGAGCGGTGCACTTTAAGGTCTACATACAGTCGTACTAGAATACAAAAGTGTTGCTTGTTCTGTGGCAAGTGGGTCAGACCAGTGGGTGCTACCAGGCTGATGGGTCAGACAAGAAGAATAGTGGATAAAATGCACTGGTGTACTGGAAAGTTTGAACGACACCTCCATGTTTGAATTAATAAGTGATGTTTGCTCCTTCGATGAGTCTTTTTCTATTTAGTGTTGCATTCATAGTTCTTCTGTCTCTCTGTTTGGAACTCTGACAGCCATTTCTCTTTGCAACTCTCCTTCCTCCACCAACATCCCCCCCATATGAATCTCTAGGGGTGGGTATTGGAAAGGACTTCACGATGCGACACGCATCGCGATACGTGGGTCACAATATTCCACATAGTTCACTATAAGGCACTGAACTATAGACCAGAAGGTCCAGGGTTGAAATCCCACCTACCACGTTGTCACTGTTGAGCCCTTGACCAAGGCTCTTAACGCACAGTTGTTTGGATTGTAAGATTTTATAACTTGTATGACATTCTGGATAAGGGCGTCTGCTAAATGATGTAAATGTAACTGTGTTGTGCAGCAACTCCCAAGGCATTTTTGAACCCACAAGCCTGCTACAGTCAAAATGTTCAAGGTAGTTCAAATGCATGTAGTACTTTTTATTGTAGGCACTTTTTAACCATTTTTATCTAAGTGTACCCTAAATTAAATTTCAAATTTTAAAATTTTAAAAGCTAAAGTATAAAAGTTATCCTGGTTTGTTTAACACTTTTTTGTTTTCTACATGATTCCATATGTGTTCCCTCATAGTTCTGATGTTTTCAATATTAATCTACAACGTAGAAAACATTAGAAAATAAGGAAAAGAACTGGGTGAGAGGGTGTGTTTTGACTGGTACTGTATATGTTCTACATGTATAAAAGTAATGACACATGAACTGTATCTTTATGTGTTCTGCTTTTTTGAATATGACAAAAGATGGGCCAGACTTTAGGAAAGATTGGTGACAAGTTGTACGTCATAAGACAGGAAATTATGTGAGACATGGAGCCGTGTGTCACCGACAAATTTGGACAACGGAAACTTATTTACATCTTGCTATTAGTGGAACTGAGATTCCGACAGAATCCGTGACTTGTACACGCATGACTTTTGGGAATGTCATTATTTCAAGCCGTCGTTATGGGAAGCAGATAAATACGTGTATCGTTTGTCATAAATGTCCGTTGATTTGGGAATATTATGTGATTTTTCTGGGCTCTAAACGCAATCCAAAGGTGCCTGCAAATGACCTGACTGATACATTAAACATGAACCATGCTTAACAATACAGTTCATTCAGGAAGTACGGCTTTTAGTTGAATGGCTGCAGTGTTATCACTGGAGAGCCACAGGATATTGGCTGTTAATTACAGGCAGATGGGTACGAAACACTGGCAGACAGGTTAATCATAGGTGAATCATGCTCATAACAAGCAATCTATTCAGGGGCAGACAATACAAAAACATGGTTACAAGAAAATAACATAAACAGACAGTACCTTTCAGTGTTGCTCTTACCATTAACAAGAATCTGTAGCAAGCAGAAAATGAACCTAAATATCTAAATTCTTAACAGGCAGCATTACGTAGATTTCTCTGTAAATGTTGGACTATAACGTATAAACCTTGATATGGAATATAATAACAATAAGGCTGTCCTCGGGAGGACTGGGAGCCAGAGTGGACCAATCACAGGGCTCTGTGGTTACTGTAAATACAGTATGTTGCCATCACTCCTCATGTCCTGCCAGCATGCCCACATTATAGGGCAGCAACCTTCCAACAATAACACACCTGGTCAAACTACCAAAAGCATTACTGTTATCCTCACCTGGCCTGGCACCCTCAGGCAGTCTGCCAGGGTAACAGGGACTCGTGCCCAAGGGTGCCACCGGGGATGTGTTGTGGACGTTCTGCTCTGTTTAGGAACAAAAAGGCTTGGGATTGTGGAAAAGAGATAAACTGCTTCACTTAGGTCAGAATACTGAACGTATAAGCTGATACTGTACACTTTGCAAAATGATAGATATTTTTAATTGCTTATTCATTAAGTCAGTTTCCCCCGTTCACTATTTATTATGTCCATTATTTCCTATACGGAAATCCCCATTTTTGCACTTCGATAGCAGATAATGTGCTTGCTTGCATATAAGAAACTGGATTTAGTTCGTAGTAATTCTCAGAATTTCTCATATTTGATTTTTTCCTTGATATAAGTGATTAGAATCGGGTGTTATCACATGTTTTTGCACGTGTCTCTGTGTACCGGACCACCCCATGGCTCGACCTGGCAAATCCTAACCTGGGACAGACTGACACTCACCATCTGGTGTGTATGTGTAGAATATGGCACTGGATATTAAATTGCCAGTTTACTTTGTGTGCATGAAAGTGCTGACTTTGGACTATTGATCTCGTTCTTCTACCGTTTGACTCTCTGCAGCAGAAGTTCCCTCATCATGCTCTGTGGCCTGGCAAATCCTTTATATGATATAGGCCGTTGCAACATTCACTGTTCCGTCTGGTTTATTACAACAGTTTCTGTCTGTCTGACAGGAGCAGGCATGGCCTTATGTAGCCCATGGCGAGCGACCATTGCTGTGGGCTTGACTGTGATTGTACTGGGCGGACTGGGAGCTGCCATTTGGGCCCTGGGTGAGACATCCTGCAATCAGTATTTTAGGTTTTCATTGCTTGTAATTTAGTGAACGGTGTACATGTGTTTGTTTTTCAGCTACATACCTAAAGACAGCAGAAGACACAGGTTTATATGATGGTAATGTATTGAGAGCAAAACAGTAGGACTGATCGTGTTCAACATGTAAACCATGTTTATTCAGGGTTTTGTTTGATGTAAACTATCATCTCATCCTTTACTACAGTGCAGGTGAGCGTGGTGGATCAGAGATTGCGCGTGTTTGACTCCGCCCAGCGGCGATGGAGATATGTCTGTTCCTCGAACGTCAATCAGCTGCTCGCCGCCATCAGCTGCGAAGAAATGGGCTTCATCAGGTATGTGTTTCCGAAATGGGCAGGGTTTTTATGCAGTGTATCAGCTGTCGCACAGTAATGAGCAAAGCCGTGTAACCAAGTGTCCAAAAAAACCTACAAGGCCTGCTACTGTTGGGTCCTTGAGCAAGGCTCTTAACCTACAGTTGCTACATGATGTACATCTGAGGGAGCTCCACTGTGCATAATTCACATGTTTATTCGACCATGACTCCATGACTTTAGTTTCGCTCTTAGATTTATCATCATACCCGGGCCACTTAATGTCGATGTGCATACTTCACATTCTATTCGAACTTTGACTCCATGACTTTTAGTTCGCTCTTAGATTTATCATCATACCCCGGCCACTTAATGTCGATGTGCATACTTCACATTCTATTCGAACTTTGACTCCATGACTTTTAGTTCGCTCTTAGATTTATCATCTACGCCGCCCAAGGAGGTTGGGTCCCTTTTTTGAGTCTTGGTCCTCCCAAGGTTTCTTCCTCCCTAGAACTAGGGAGTTTTTTTTTTTTCCTTGCCACTGTCGCCCGCCCTAGGCTCGCTCAATTTGGGGATTGGACGTAGTTATTAGGAGATAATCTAAAAAAAAAAACTTGTAAAGTGCTTTTGAGAGACAATGCGCTCCATTGTAAAAAGCGCTATATAAATAAATCTGACTTGACTTGACTTAGTTTGTACCCTATACAAATTACAGTGGTGCTTGAAAGTTTATGAAACCCTAGATTTTTCTATCTATATTTTCTAAATAAATATGATCTACAAAACATCATCAGATTTTTCACACAAGTCCTAAAAGTAGATTCAAAGAGAACCCAGTGTAAAAAAATGAGAAAAAAATGAGACAAAATATTATACTTTTGTCAATTATTAATTGAGGGAAAGTGATTCAATATTACATATTAGTGAGTGGCAAAAGTATGTAGCACCTGTACCTCTAGGATTAGCAGTTGATTTAGAGATGTTCAGATGTTTTTCAATCAATGAGATGGACAATAAAGGTGATTGAGTGGGGCACCCCTGTTTTTTTTATTTTAAAGAACAGGATTCTATCAAAGTCTGGCTCCTCACAACACACGTTTGTGGAAGTGTGTCTGTGGCACGAACAAAGGAGATTTCTGAGGACCTCAGAAAAAAGAGCTGTTGGATGCTCATCAGGAGGATGGAAAAGGTTACAAAACCATCTCTAAAGAGTTTGGACTTTTTTTTTTTCCCCACCAAGTCACAGTCAGACAGATTGTGTACAAATGGAGGAAATTCAAGACCATTGTTACCCTCCCCAGGAAGTGGTTCGGACCAACACCCAAGAGCAAGATTCACTCCAAAGCAAAGGCGGTGTAAATAGTTGGTGAGGTCACAAAGGACCCCAGGGTAACTTCTAAGCAACTGAAGGCCTCTCTCACATTGGCTAATGTTAATGTTCATGAGTCCACATCAGAAGAACACTGAACAACAATGGTGTGCATGGCAGGGGTGCAAGGAGAAAGCCACTGCTCTCCAAAAAAAGAACATTGCTGCTCGTCTGCAGTTTGCTAAAGATTCACGTGGACGAGCCAGAAGGCTATTGGAAGAATGTTTTGTGGACGGATGAGACCAAAATAGAACTTTTCGGTTTAAAAGAAAAGTGTTATGTTTGGAGAAAGGAAAACACTGCATTCCAGCATAAGAACCTTATCCCATCTGTGAAATATGGTGGTGGGAGTATCATGGTTTGGGCCTGTTTTGCTGCATCTGGGCCAGGACGGCTTGCCATCATTGATGGAACAATGAATTCTGAATGATATTAGAGAATTCGAAAGGAAAATGTCAGGACATCTGTCCAAGAACTGAATCTCAAGAGAAGGTGGGTCATGCAGCAAGACAACGACCCTAAGCACACAAGCCGTTCTACCAAAGAATGGTTAAAGAAGGATAAAGTTCATGTTTTGGAATGGCCAAGTCAAAGTCCTGACCTTAATCCAATGGAAATGTTGTGGAAGGACCTGAAGTGAGCAGCTAATGTGAGGAAACCCACCAACATCCCAGAGTTGAAGCTGTTCTGTACGGAGGAATGGGCTAAAATTACAACAGTTACAGCAAACGTTTAGCTGCAGTTATTGCTGCACAGGGGGGTCACAGCAGATACTGAAAGCAAAGGTTCACGTACTTTTGCCACCCACTAATATGTAATACTGGATCATTTTCCTCAATAAATAAATCACCAAGTATAATGTTTTTGTCTCATTTGTTTAACTGGGTTTTTTTCACAGCCCTAAGCGAAAAATATAAGAATAGGGAAACAAAGTGTGACCGAAATACTTTCATATATATTTGTTGGTTTTTTTTGTTGCAATTTTTGCATTTCCTAGGGCGATTAATTTCTCCGTCACCTGCGCTCCCGAGAGCAGCAGCGACCACGATTTCTTCTGCGTCAAAGACAACGAGTTAACCCACGGCAAGAAGATAAGCACCGGCCTGTATCCATGGTGATGCTCTTTGCTTTTTTTAGATTTCATTTGTACATGCTGTATGAAATAAATGGATTAGTCGAAATCTGTTTCTCACAGTGAAAGTTTGTGCACATTTGTTATGGGGTGCCCAAAGTCTTGCATAAGTCTTGCATAAGATTTGTAGTGCGGGAGCTACAAATCTGGCGCAGCTACCAGTGGTTTACTGTAGGCACTTGCGGAAAAGATCTGAAGTGAGAGACTCCCATTACTCGTCGGCTACTTGGCCTCGATCTCCAGCGCTACTAAAACAGTCATTTGACATCACTCACAAAATGCATGACTTGTGACATTGACGTTGTGCTGGATGGCTCTGTTTCAGCAAATGTGACAATGGACAGATTGTACAAGTGCTTTGTCAAGGTAAGAAGCACTTCAGCAGCTTCACCCTGTAGGATCTTAGGCTTTAAGTATAGTAAATAAAGTTCTCTCGTGCCGGTGTGTAGACTGCGGACGCCGCATGCTCCCGGAGGAGCGGATCGTGGGCGGGGTGGACGCCCGGCAGGGATCGTGGCCGTGGCAGGTCAGTCTGCAGTACGACGGAGTTCATCAGTGCGGAGGATCCATCATATCAGACCGCTGGATCGTCAGCGCTGCACATTGCTTCCCAGAGTGAGTCGTACACACCTGGGTGGGGTTTCGTAGAACACCTTAAGAGGGCGTGAACATGCCTTAAAGTTAAGTGTGTTGCAGAAAAGTAGTTAAATGTCGTTAAGTGTTGCATAAAGGTCCTTAGTTATTTAAGAGATGCAAAACCTCACCATAACTCTTAAAAGATGGAGAATATGGCTGTGGTTTTGAAGATTTTTTTCTTCAAAGAAAGATTGTTATTATTATTATCACTATTACACTGGAACCTCTGAACTTGATTCTGGAAAGCTGTTTGAATTTGTTCGAGTTCGGAATCCAATTCCAGACATGCCCTGAGGCTGGGTCATGCGTGTACAGCTTTCACTGATGTTCGAATTTGGAATATTTTCTTGATTTTAGGGGCCAAAAAATTTGAATACTAGCATTTACTATTGCTTGATTGCTACTATTGTTCTTACTTTGACGGAGTGTGATCCAGAGCCTATCCCGGCCCCCTCCAGTCCTTTTCAGGGGTCATTCTTGCAGTGCCCAATGATGATGCGTCTATCTGTGTCAACAAAAATGAATTTCCGTATAAATATAAATAAACAGTGAACAGCGAAACGCACTCATGCTCTTGCCGACCGAATTTCATTTCGTACAGAGCGTACGAATCATTTCTGTGCGTGAATCTCCAGGAGATATCGTCACGTGTCGAGGTGGAGGGTCCTGATGGGCTCCATCTACAACACCCCCATCCACAAGAATGTGGTGATCGCCGAGGTGAAGACGGTCGTGTATCACAGCAGTTACCTGCCCTTCGTCGATGCCAACATTGACGACAACAGCCGGGATATCGCAGTCCTGGCCCTGAATGCTCCGCTGCAGTTCAGTGGTAAGTGTTGGTGCTTTGTTATGATTTCACTGTGGTATTTAGTGCAAGACGAATTATCTTCATACCTGGACTTATTTTACTTCTGGACATAAGTTTCTATTCGCTCTCTCCCCATGGTGGTGAAGACTACATCCAGCCTGTGTGCCTGCCCACTTATGGCCAGCGGCTGGTTGATGGACATATAGGAACAGTGACTGGATGGGGAAATGTAGAGTACTATGGTGAGTGATCCAATCTATTAATAATAGGTTCAGGTGCGTCGAAGTCTTTAAGAATACCCCACATAATAAAACAGAATAACATGTGTCAGTGTTAGCGCTGCGTTTTAGACGATATCTGATACTGAGATCTTCTTAGAAGCCAAGCAACTCCCTGTATGCAAATCATGCAAAGTGTTACCGGTGTGCTAGGATTATTTTTGTCTTATTTTTAGTTTGGGTCAGTAAACGTCACGCTTGACGCGTGTATTTTTGTATTATTTTGTTTATTTTATTATTATATTATTTATTTATAATCAAAACCTTTAGGTTTAAATAGCAAGCAGAACAATGATCTATAATTGGCCATTACACCGTGTTGCTCTAACTACTCATTTATGGAGAGGTCTGGCATTCAGTCATATCTGTCCTGGTTATTTTTCTTTCATTTGCTTGCTATTTATCATCCTCAGGTACACAAGCGAACATTCTCCAGGAAGCCCACATCCCCATCATTAACGATGCAGTCTGTAACGCCCCTGATTACTATGATAACCAGGTCACCACAACCATGTTCTGTGCCGGCTATGAGAAAGGAGGAACCGATTCCTGTCAGGTAACGCGTGATGATGAGGCCACTAGATGGCAGTGTTAACCCCTCATTTTTCAAACACTGTGCGGAGACTATGACGGGATTACACACATGCTCTGCTCTCTGTGTCGGATGTGACAGGGGGACAGCGGTGGTCCCTTCGTAGCAGCAGACTGTCTGTCTAAGACAAGCCGCTACAGGCTGCTCGGGGTGGTGAGCTGGGGTACGGGCTGTGCCATGGCAAAGAAACCCGGCGTCTACACCAGAGTGTCCCGCTTCCTGCCCTGGATATCCAGCGCCATGAGGGTTAGCAGATTCATATTCACACACCACACGTCCACGATACACTGTCTACATGGCATTTACCTGTTACAGCTACAAATCCAGTATCACACGAATATTATCAGTGGCTGTACCGGCACAGTCTGCTATACTGGGTCTTTTGAACAGATTTTAGGTATTTTATTACTCTTTGTACATTATTCTAAAGCTTAACATTTTTGTTATTGTTTCTTGTTATTTTTTTAATCATCGTCATATTTAATATTTGACAAAAGGTTAAAAACATCAATAATAAGGAAGAAATGCACAGATTCAGTACTAAGTATTGGTACTGGGCCCTGTCAGTTTTGGCCTGAACGATTTTCCTATGGTTAAATCAGAATTAGTACTGGATACTATTAGTACTGGATGCTTTTTTGTTTTTATATTGTGATGAAATGGGATTTTTATTTCTTGTTGTTATTATTATTATTATTATTATTATTATTATTATTATTATTATTACTACTACTATTTTTGTGTTATTATTGTTATTGTCAATATCAGTCTCTTATTATTATTATTATTATTATTATTATTATTATCATCACTATCATCCTCAATATTATATTTTCACTAATGTTATTATTGTGTTATTGTTATCGTTATTGTCAATTTAATCCACATTATTATTGTTATCATCATAAATATAATCCTCATATAATCCTCATCCTCATTAGTACTATTATTGTTGTTGTTGTTGTTGTTTTTCTTGTTAGTAGTAGTAGTATTAGTATCCGTATCCTTCTTCTTCTTCTTATTATTATTATTATTATTATTATTATTATCATTATTATTATTATTATTGTTATTATTATTATTGCGTTATTATTATTGTTATCATTATTGTTAATGTCACATCCTCATTACATTATTATTATTATTATTATTATTATTATTATTATTATTGTTAACGTTATTATTATTACTATTATCTGTGTTATTATTGCTATTGATATTGTCAATATCATTCTCATTATTATTAATATTATAATTGTCACTATCATCCTCAATATTATTATTTTCATTATTGTTGTTATCGTTATTGTCAATATAATCCACATTATTATTATTATTATTATTATTATTATTATTATTATATCATAAATATAATGCTCATTAGTACTATTATTGTTGTTATTATTACTATTAGTAGTATCATATTATCTGTATCATCCTCTATAGTATTATTATTATTATTATTATTATTAACATTTTTTTGTTATTGTTGTCAATGTCATGATTATTATTATTATTATTATTATTACTACTACTGTTATTTGTTATTATTTTTATCATCAATATCATTTTCTTTTGTGTTATTATTATTGTTATCATTATTATTAATTTTGTTGTTATTGTTATTTTCAGTATTATTATTATCATCATTATTATTATTATTATTATTATTATCATCATTATTATTATTACTACTATTATTTGTGTTATTATTGCTATTGTTATCATCAATATCATTCTCATTATTATTATTATTATTATTATTATTATCATAAATATAATCCTCCTTAGTGCTATTGTTGTTGTTATTATTATTATTAGTGTCATACTATCGGTATCTTCCTCTATATTATTATTATTATTATTATTATTATTATTATTATTATTATTATAGCCAGTGTCATCTTCAATATTTTTATTGTTTACCTTATTAATTAATTAATTTATTTATTTATTAACCTTATTATCATCAGTATCATTCTATTATTCTATTAAGACTCCAAATGAATTATTAGAGACAGTCATAACTTATGATTGAAAATGTGAAAAATGTTGATAAAACTTGGAATGGGGCAAAAAATGCTATTTTTTTTTCTTTCTTAGAGTTAGTGTGAAAATGTGAATAGGAAGGGCCGTATTAAGCAAATCCATTCTTGTGCTTCAAAGACAACAAGAGAATCACTGACACACCTAAGAAGCGCATATAAACCAAACATTGCAAAGCATACAGGGAAATCAGGCCTCGGACAGTGACGTAAATCACAACACAGGTGCACCTGATGACGAGCGAGCCGATCTCGGCGGAAGTGGCACATTTTTAATTTGTATTTTCCATGTTACACTGCTGTTAGAGTTGAATTATTGAATTACTTCCCTTCTCTGTGTGTGTGTGTTTCAGACGTATGAGAATTCTCCAGGAGTCCATAAAATGGCCCGTGCAGCCACAGCATAGAGCCCTGAGACTGTTGAACCAGAGATCAGCACTGTGATGGACGGTCTATAGGACGCCCAGAGCACAGTCCAAGTACCAACTTCTGATGCCTTGCTGTAGATCAGACTGATCCATTACATCACAAATGCCAATTAATGCAACACGGAACAGGTAGAAAGCGATGCTATAATTATATATAATTATGTATATAATACAGCAAGCCGTAATACAGGGTAGGTATAAAAAAAACTTTTATGTGGCAAAATAGCATTTTGATCATACACATATAGTATGAGAAGAAAAATGAAAAGTACATGATGCAGTTTTTATTACAGTTGCACTGGCAATTTATTAGTACTAGATAAATGACTAGAAATGGACCTTTTTTTACACAGTGAATCTGAACATGTGTTGAATCAGTTATCGTAAATAAGCAGAACAGTCGGTTAGATCGTCTGGTTCATTAGTTAGGATATAGCAGGCTATAAGAACGTTACATATATGCCTTGGCTTGCATATAGGACACTAATAATACATAAATATGTCAAATGGAGTAAAGTTCTTAACAGTTCACATACAGTAAATAATGTCGCTGCACCGATACAACAGGCACTGTACGATTCGTGAGCGTTTCATTCACTCTGAGCAGTGTTGATATTTTTATGAATCTTTTTTTTTCTTTACTTTGTTAATGGACATGAAGGAACAGAGTAATCCAAACCAAAGACTGCTTTGTTCAGCAGCTGTAGTATTGATGTGGCAGTCAGTATTTTTTGCTTGTTATCGTGTTGTAAATATAATAAGCTTCATTCCTATGCAATGAACTGTTTAATTGTTATTAAGTTATGTTGCGATTTCCACAGTAACACGCCACTACAGATATTTAATGGATTGCTACGGATAATCGATGATATACTTCAAATACGTCGACAATACTTACGTAAAACTGGTGTGCGTATTTAAGCTATTCCGCGACGTCCTTGTGTTTTTTAGATGGGCTCTACTGCTTGAGAATTATGCATGATAAGATTTCTGCGTATGCACTTTCTGAACCGTGATGAATATAAATGTAAGCTCACCAGACACAAAAACGTTGAATTGTAATGTGGGGGCACCCCATCAGTGTTCCCACTTGGACTGACAGACCTCACCTTGCCAGAGGCCGGATACGAACCAGTGCTGATTTACATTTACAGCATTTAGCAGACGAGCTTATCCAGAGCAATCTTGATGCTCTGGATGCTCTTGATACAATCTTACAATTCAAGCCATTGGGGGTTAAGGGCCTTGCTCAAGGACCCAACAGTGGCAGCTTGGGAGAGGTGGGATTTGAACCCTGGATCTTCTGGTCCATAGTCCAGTGGCTTACCCGCTAGGCCACCACAGTCCCCATAGCTGATAAAGCTTTTGCGTTGCTTCACATGTCTCTCATGACTCAGTGCTCTTCAGGGTGGGGGCTCTCGTATCACGTGATGCCGACCAGTGGTGCCCCCGCATTACACGTATATATGTCATTGCCTTTTTAATATTAGGTCACCCATCCACTTGCGTTAGTAACATCGCCTGTACTTTAAAGTAAGGATTCCATAAGTGCTGTGAGATCATGTCTGATAATCCTCAACTTTGCAATTCAGCTACAAGTTGTTCGTACCTGATTTGGTGTTGCTTATATATGCATGTTTTTTATGGGCTTAAGGTCTTGGGGTGTTACCGATCTGTCTCAGATTCTCAGACTTTCTTTGACAAGTGAGCTTTTGTCATAACATCCTTAAGCCACTCAGGCGTCATTCTCCTGACCCATTTCACACAAGTATTTTATCTCTGCTGGTTGTCTTTTGAACACACCTTCAAAAACACCGTTTGGTTTCATGTTTCATTCAGCCATCACAGATCCCGTTTGGTAGTTCAAAAGAATACACCCGAAGTTTGGATACTTGACTGGTCATTTTGATTTCACTTAACATGGCAGAGTGTAAAATTGTTTGGAACAGCATGCAAAACGCTGACGTAATCACTCACAAGCTCTTGCTGAATTGTACAGCACTTGGTGAAGGAGTGGCTAAACACTTTGGAATCGGTGCTGTTATTGACCTTTTGTACATGACGGAAATTAAACCCTTTATAGTCATTGATTGTAATAATGAACGTTTTTGGTTTTCTCAGTGTAAAGTTACAACCATGATGTCACGCATTGAAATAAAGTTTTAATTTTGATTAAAAGTACCTAGCACTTATTGATGTATTTCCAAATAGTAACATTTAGCGACGTTTTAAGAATGATGCTCGTATAACCAATAGAGGTCCAACTTTTGCAGCTTCCACTCTTACATTTGTGTCATGTGTACACCCCTATCCAGGGTGACCTACAACTCATACAATCCAAGCAGTTGTGGGTTAAGGGCCTTGCTTGAGGACCAAACAGTGGCAGCTTGGTAGAGGTGGGATTTGAAACCTGGATCTTCTGGTCCGTAGTCCAGTTTATTAACCGTTAGGCCACCACAGTTAGTTTTTGACAGCATTTCCCTGTTCTGTAATAAGACTGTAAAGGCTGGATGGCAAGGTTACAGGGCTCTGTAAAAAACTGGGAGATGGGCTTTAGACAGTCCCCCAACTTTACACCTGCTTGTTCATGCAGTTATCTAATCAGCCAATCATGTGGCCCCTGCAAGATCATGCAGACATAGGCCATCTTCAGATAATGGGAAAAATGTGATCTCAGTGATTTTGACCGTGACCAAATTTTTGTATCCAGACGGGCTGGTTTGAGTATTTCTGGAAGTGTGGATTCCCTGGGAGCTACAGTCTCTAGAGTTTACTCAGAATGGTGCGGAAAATTAAAAACATCCATTGAGCAGATTTTGGGAGGTTTAAGAAAACACACACAGACAGTAATCAGTGGTCAGGATCGAACCTGGGTTGCACCAACATCTTTATGAGAGACGAAGAGATCATGTAGTTTATGTAGCAGTGTAAAAGTATTGGGACACTTTTTTTCAAACGCTGCTAAAGTGGGCTTCAGCATAATGCAAATACGTTCCACCTCCGACAAGACTGGGACAGTGTTCCTTCTCAGACTATTTTTGTTGGACAAAAAATTATTGGTGTGTTTCTCCGAAACAGAATCCCCTTAAAGGTCTGAAGAACCTTCCATTAAGGGTCTATATATTCGTCTTAGAAGAAGAACAGTAGAGATGTCTGATGACTACAAAGCATTTCTAAAGGCAAATCCATAATAACACAGACTGTCTGTAAAACCAAGAAATGCAGTACTGTTGCTTTCTTTTTCGAGGTGCCAGTCTTGCCAAGGTCGCACCAAGAGCACAGTGATGAGTTAGGTGAAGTATGGTCACTAGACTTGAGGGGGTCACAAGAAATACTTGGATGTTCTCCTGAGCATTATGCAGCACAACAGGAAACATTAAAGCTGATAAAGGAGTTACCAGTCTTACCAGTTCTTATAATAGCACAGCGGAATGCACATGCTATTCCAGCCTGGCCTGTGAACTGTGTGTTAATAAATGAGTTACATTACGTTGAGCTAAATTGTGTCAAATTCTAAATGTCAGACCATAATTGATGAAGACGTAATGGGTTCACATTGTTGCATGTTTGTGTGGCCTGGCTTGGACCCACATTCCAAGTATAAAACCATTCTTGAGGCTCTTTACACTATTGGAGTTTGTGTAGCTAAGTATCAAGACGTGTCTTACTTCACTGCGTCCGAGTTGCATGTTCCTTCAAGCACAGGTCAATTCAAGCGTGTATCCAAATGTGTGATGCAAATAAAGTCCACGCCTTTGGACAGCTTGTGAAACTTAAGGAAGAACATCACTTGCTCTCTGTTACAGTTTTCATAGGGTTTTTTATAATACAGGCCCTGTGACTCTATAATCGGTGCTAGATGATAGAACAAAGAGTCTAAGCTCTTTTGAAAATCGTAGGAAGTCCTACTGAGATTTCAATGAAGAAAAAATATAATAATAATATAGACACAGATCAGCCATAACATTAAAATCACTAACATTGACAGTGTGATGGCCTGGGCAGGTCCTGCTGGGAAACCTTGTGGATGTTACTTTGGCACGTACCACCTGCCTAAACGTTGTTGCAGACCAAGTGCACCCCATCATGGCACCGGTTTTCCCTAATGGCAGTGTCCTCTTTCAGCAGGATAAGAGGGATAAAAGCTGAAAAACATCAAAAATGGAAAAATTCCACACAGGAATTGTGTGTGGAACATGACAAATACAGTGGTATGAAAAAGTTTGGGCCCCCCGATAATTTTCATGATTTTTTCTTTATAAATCATTGGGTTGTCCAGCTTCAGCAATTTCAGGTAATATATCATATAGCAGATGAACACCGTGATATTTTGAGAAGTGAAAATTAGTTTATAGGTTTTTTACAGAAAGTGTGCAGTAATTATTCAAAACAAAATTAGGCAGGTGCAATAAATTTGGGCACCCTTGTCATTTGAAATACCTTTAGCACTAATTTATTGGAACACAAAAATTTGTTTTGTAAGCTCATTGACCCTTGATCTACATACCACAAGTGAATCCAACTATGAGAAAGGGGTTAAGGTGGCCAATTTGGGACGTTTTTCTCCTCTTTGCATCTTCTCTGAAGAGTGGCAACATGGGAGCCTCAAAACAACTCTCAAATGGCCTGAAAAACAAAGGTGTTTCAACATCATGGTCAGGGAAAGGGAAAGGAAAAAGCTCTCTCAGAGATTTCAGCTGTCAGTTTCCACTGTTGAGGAACATAAGTGAGGCAATGGAAGACCACAGGCACAGTTCTAGTTAAGGAACTCCCGAAGTGGCAGACCAAGAAAAATCTCAGATAGGCAGAGGCGAAGGATGGTGAGAACAGTCATAGTCAAGCCACAGACCGCCTCCAAAGACCTACAACCTCATCTTGCTGCAGATGGTGTCACTGTTCATCGTTCAACTATACAGCGCACTTTGCACAAGGAGAGGCTGTATGGGAGAGTAATGCAGAAGAAGCCTTTTCTGCAGACACGCCACAGACAGAGTCACTTGAGGTTGTGCTACAGCACATTTTGGACAATCCAGCTTCATTTTGGAATAAAGTGCTGTGATGATGAAACTAAAAATTGAGTTATTTGTGACATAACAAGGACGCGGAAAAAGAACACAGCATCCCAAGGACAAACACTTGCTACCCACAGTAAAATTTGGTGGCGGTTCCATAATGCCCGCGGGACTGTGTGGCCAGTGCAGGTACTAGGAATCTTGTTAAAATTGAGGGTCGCATGGATTCCAGTTAATATCTCCAGATTCTTAAGAACAATGTTCAAGAATCAGTGACAAAGTTGCACCGAGGCCAACGACCCCAAACCCTGCTCATAATCTACTAAGGCATTCATGCAGAGGAACCAGTACAACGTTCTGGAATGGCCATCTCAGTCCCCAGACATGAATATTACTGAAAATGTGGGCTGTCCATGCTTGGAAACCATCAAAGATGACTGAACTGGAGATGTTTCTAAAGAAGAATGGTCCAAAGCACCTTCAACCAGAATCCAGACTGGAAGCTGTAGGAAGCGTTTAGCGGCTGTTATTTCTACAAAATGAGGATCTACTAAATATTGATGTAATTTTTCTGCTGGGGTGCCCAAATTTATGCACCTGCCTAATTTTGTTTGAATAATTACTGCACACTTTCTGTAAATCCTATACACTTCATTTCACTTCTCAAATATCACTGTGTTCATCTGCTATATGATATATTTAACTCAAGTTGCTGATCTGAACAACCAATGATTTATAAACTAAAATCATGAAAATTATCAGGGGTGCCAACTTTTTCATACCACTGTAGTTTAAGGTGTTGACTTGGTCTCCAAATTCCCCAGATCTCGATTTGATCTCGAGTCTGTGGGATGTGCTGGACAAACAAATCTGATCCTGAGATTCCCCACTTCACATAATACTTTAATAGAATGATTTTCATACAACTCACATAATCAGCATATCAAATCTGACTATCATGGACTTTCCTGAATAGACACCTGACCTAAACTGTCGCATTTATGGGGGCACTTGAAGACAGAGCAAGCTGAGCAGTCAGTAACAAGATGTAAAACACCAGAAGATATTCTTGCACCCTTTCTGACTGCAGCTAAGAGTAAACCAGTCACATTAATTGTATGGACAGTTAGATGTAAATACACTCGTAGACTATTAATAACATAAACAAATCCATCAGTACGTAAAATAGCTAGTAAAGACTCCCAGTCCTTCAGTTACTGCACTAATAAGGAATTCAGGATTTTCACTTCATTTGAGCTCGTTACTATCGCAGTCTGTTTCAATACGTTTACTGAAGTGATGTTTACATTTCCAGCTTTAATCGTAGGAGATTCCCCTATAACAGAAGGGATTCCCCACAATATTAAAATGACAGCATTCGCACGGCCAATACTTTCCAGAGCCTGCCTGAAGCAGAAGCCCTTGTGCCTTCTTTTTGCACTCGATGTAAATTGGGTCTGTTCCGGGTTGTTTTGGAAGTAAAATAGCTTGCACACGCAGGAAAATTGTGAATGGGGAAACACGGAAACCTGGAGCCACGTACAAAAGGAAGTTCATAGAATCACGCACGACACACTCCCTTAAAGACATGGGCGAGGTAAGTGCCTGCTCAACCTGTTCAAGTACGTTCTAGCAGAGGCCACGCTTGCAAATGAGAAGTTTTAGTTTTAATTTCGCCAGCACGGGGAAACTGAGAGAGAGTGAGCGTTCCCTCGTCTGAAGAGTCGTGCAGATTTGTTCTTGGACCGAGGCTCGGCAGAGAGGGCCTAGACATTGGCCATTTGGATACCCGATTGCATCCTTTTCTGGCGCTGAATCGGGAAGGATGATACCGTCGAAAGATATGTTCTGTTGCCTGGCATGGCTCTTCATCGGTGTTCTGCAGTTCTCCTCTGCTCTGAATGGTAAGTTTTGTAGTTTTTTGTTTTTTGCCTGTGCCATTTTCCTTATTTAAATCGTTTTGTGGAAGTGGATTTTGAAGACTAACTTGTGAACGTTTTTGATGAGAAAGGCCTCAAACGTGGCTCTTAAGAAACAAATGTGTTATTAGTGTTATTTAGTGCAGAACGTTGTGCCATACCTAGAACATTTGCTTTCAGAACTGAGTGATTAGAGGTTGAGAGTTTTGCATCATGGTCAGAGTTTGAGAACCACTTTAAGATGAAGCGAATGTCATGGAGTTTAATACGGAGTGTTACTCCTCCAGATACATACAGTACTGTGCAAAAGTCTTAGGCCACCATTAAAATTGTTGTACAACATAAACATTTCACTCTTTAATCCTCTTTTCCACTGATCTTCATTTCAGTTTTTTTAGCTTTAGCATATCTTAGCCTTTTCACCCTGTCGTTGTTCCGAAAATGATTTTGTGGCTGTTGCCCTTCTAAAAACACCATACCTGATCAAGCTTCTTCGTAGTGTAGAAGCTGCCAGATGCTCCTATTGCTCCAGTGTAAGGTTCAGTCTTTAAGTACTGCATACAAATAAAAAGACCCAATGGTACAGCTAATCTAATGGTGGCCTAAGACTTTTGGGCAGTACTATAGGTTTAGTAATAAACTAAATTGTGACGATTCAATAAGCTGCTTTCTGTAGTTAGTGATGCAGTATTTGTTTTGACTGGCAAGTTGTTTTGGCTGAAATTCAAAAGCTGTTTGTTTGATTTTATGCAAGCTTGATTTATTTGTTTATTGCTTTTTAGAATAATCATAGTCTCAAAGCAGCTTAAAAAAGCTGCACTGTGTGTGTGTGTGTGTGTGTGTGTGTGTGTGTGTGTGTGAGAGAGAGAGAGAGAGAGAGAGAGAGAGAGAGAGAGAGAGAGAGTTTTTTGTTGGAAGAAGAACAAAAGAACAACTTGAACAGGGTTCCTCGAATAATCCGTAAACGATTCATATAGTTTTTAGTAAGTTTAGATTTTTTTTTGGACACAACATCACCAGACTCTGGTGTTCCACAAAGGGTGTGTACCGGGGAAAGTTTTGCTTAGGTGAGTCAGCATTAGAATAGTCAAAAAGTTGTCCATTTCTTAGTCAAATGAGCAAAAGCCACCGAGACAATGCTCCGTGATCTTATGCTGTTTTCCTCCTGCTTCCCTAACCTCCTGCAGAACCGAACTACACCACAATCCCTATAAATACTACCGTAAGCATGGGAAAATCCACCAGCTTCAGCTGCGGCGTTAACGCAGGAAGTTCGCCTGAAAAGCTGAACTTTGTCATCCGCCGCCCCGAACTCAACTACACTCTGACCTGCCCTGGAAATTCTGTCAAGTATCCATCCATGGTTCGAAATGTCCCTGTTTCTCTCTCAGACATTACCCTTGTTTAAGCACAACTGAGAATTTAGTATCTGTTGATAGGACTGACATGCTTCTCCTCCTTCCTTACATTTTTCTTTTTGACTTTCCAGTCTTTGTACGGACGTTGCGATGTAAGTGCGAGCGTCTATACGGCTACGTGGGAGGTTTCGAACATCGCGGGGGACTTCAACAACACTCTCTTCCAATGCGGATTCAAGGGTCTCAATATAACAAACGCGTACCTTTTCGTTGACGGTATGTCTTATGATGCAACGTCGAGTTCAATTTATTTAACCCTGAAGAAACAGTGGTACTAGCAAAACAACGGAAGTCCCTGAACACTAGATATTACTTAATACATGTAATTAAAAGCAGGACATCCATAGCTACTTTCCATGCCATGTGGCATGTTGTATTGCTTTTGCGTCATTGTCACCGTCAAACAAAATAGGTGCAAACTAGGCCCAGTGCTCAAATATACTGATTCCAACACACCCACACCGACTTTCCCTCGCCATTTTCTACTTCAGGATTATCGGTTGCCATCTTAAGAACAGTTCAAAGGTGATATCTGCTCAAACTTGCCAATAATGCTATCATAAAACCATACTGTTTGACACCAGTGCCAATCGTATCACAAATTATACTATGGTCAAAAAGTAAATAATATAAAACATATAATATGTCGTCTGTAATACATTTGGTAAATCTCCAAAACTGAATCCACTTGATTTTGCTGGTTTTGAAAAAAAAAACCAAAAAAAAAACAAAAAACTGGGCATAGTAGTGAACTTTGGGGTACACCTAATACGAAACTGGGGCAGATATGTGGATAAAGTTTGACTGATAAAATGATTGTGCTGTTATATTAAAAGTTGTTATAAAAGACAAGATTATAACTAAATGAGGTACAATTAAAGCTAAACTAAATCGAACTAAAATAAATTACATGCCAAGAGAAAACTAAAAAGCAAAATGACAACTAGAAACATTTCCCTGAACTGAAATAATAGTTAAAATTTGAAATGAAAATCAATAACATTTTATGTATTAAAATAACTATTTATTAAAATAATATACAAACTACAAAACACAAGTTAAATAGAGGTTAAAGTAGAAGTTAAAATAGAAAATACAACTTAAAGTAGAAATGAACAGTACAATACAAAAAAAAACAGTATGTCTTGGAGATATTAATCATGACGACAGTTTTATTAGCAAGTGAACAATACAATGAAAAAAACCCCTATATGTTTATTATGAAGCAAGAAGACAGCTTTATAAGCAATGGCAATTTCACATTGTATTATCTTTTCCGCTCAAATTCATGTTTATCCTACATAATCTACATAAACCAGGCCACAGCAGTTCAATATAACTTTTACTAAGAGTTAGAAATGTGAATTCATCATGTGGCTCCTGTTCAAATGGAACCAACTCAAAAATATGACACATTTCTTATTTTAATGCATCATTAACAAATCTTTCAATCTCATACCTTGAGATCGAGTGGAAAAGCGGCCAAAACGTTTGGACGTGTCGAATATGTTTCCTGTTTGTAAAAAATGTAAGAGAGATTAATAGTATTGAATGTATTGATTGCATTTAGGCACGTTACACCCTTTAAACCCAAAGGAATCAATTTGACATGCTGCAGAGTTTTTCCAGACTCTGTCACAGCCAGTCCCGATTTGCTTTTCAAAACAGCATGAAACGTCAGAGTGAGCTGCTTATAGGTGGAAACGGGCACTGGAATAGATTTATGTGTTTAAATTGGGTAGATTATTTTAGGGCATCACTGTGTGACAGTGAGTGGAATCATTGTAACTCATAATAGTTATAATCTTCTAATACTTAGAGAGCCAGTACAACAAATGTTGGGTGAATCAATCCAAAAATTACTCTCTCTCTATTCTAACTGTGTTCTGTTCAACTTTTGGGGGGTGGACAGTTGAGCGCATAGTAATGAAACCTTAAGGGACACCTCGGCTAATATGAAACAGAATAGGATATATTTATAAAATCAGTAGATTGAGCGTCCATTATATAATTGTATATCTATTTATTTTCTTTAACACATTGTAGCAAACTAGATTAAAATGAACTAAAAGAAAGTAACACACTAAAAGGGAAAAAAATAATTGAACTGAAATAGCTATTTTCAAGAAATTAAGAAGGCATGAAATATTTTAATGTTATATAGTGACACTATACTAAAGGCACAACTAAATGAAGAAAACTGCAATCTGAAACAAATACAGGTTAGCAATATTATACAAAAAAACTCACCTTTTTTAATACAGTCAAAGATATTGACTCCCTGGAAGCCAGAGAAAGATTTTAGTCCCATTTACCATTAGTCTGTGTATTAAATACTATAATATAATGGTAATATTATGATTTTTTAATAATTCAGCAATTTTTTTTTAACACTGGAGATCTTTACTCCTGTGGTGCCAGGTCATTTGTTGAAAGTTGCCCCAAAGTGGTTTCACTGTAAAGGACTAGAGGACAATATAATTTAAATGTTTAAATCTTGATATTAATATAACAACATATGTTCTCTTACAAACACCAATATTTTCTTTTAGCCTCTGTGGGCTTGGTTTAAGTTTTCTTTACTTTCCTTTATTTCTCTTTCTCTCTTTCTCTTACGCAATCACTTTCAGGATCCAGTAAGTACTTCTCCATGCTCTTCGGCTGTGTCATGGGTGGCTTTTTCGGGATCCTGATCGTCTTTGGCGTGACCTACGTTTTGCTGAAGAGATCGGAGAGATGTCAGGAGTGTTTCAGTAAGTGCTTCGTTCGGTGCAATCATATTTCTGCCGCTGTAAGATTAGTGGTTTGTAATAGGTCCAAGTTATTGTGTTATTTTGCCTTCACCTTTAAATGAACTGTGTGCCTTTTTGTGTTTTCAGAGGGCAAACCAGAAAACCAGGATCCGACTATCACAGTGACAAGAGAGTACTGATTTGCGCTCGTCTCCTCATTTTCTCCAGTTATGTTAAGCTAAAGTTTGCACTCAGGACAGGACACTTCTTTCTGTAGGGGTGTTAAGAGAATGTACGACATCGACAGCTCTCGTTGTGTATCCGACGGTGGGAAATCCATTTGGTTTCCATGCCAACACATTGAATTGCCACCACCACCCTATCCCCTATCTTTAATCTTATATCGTTGTAACAATTACCTGTAAATAGAAACATTAACTATATATTCACATCACTGGTGTAATAACATTTCTTACACACGTAACATAACACCTCTGTCTATACAGCAGTCTAATATACACACAGGTAAAAATGTGACCCAGATTTTACTTTGTTCTCATAAATGCGTAATATAAAAAAGAGCTGTATAGTAGTAACTGACACTTGTTTAATGTGTATATTATATATACATTCATTGTAATCACGAGTTAGACCTAGTCTAGGCTGTACGTCATATTATATTATACTTCCAAGCAAGAAGCTAACTGAACACACAACTACGTAGGTTAAATGCTCGGAAAACTGTTAAAACACCTTTCCTTATTTTTGCATGTGATCGAAAAAGGCTTTAGAAAGGTTTATACATTTTGGCACATTTCTGCGACTGATCAGGCAATCAATTCAGCGATGGTAGCCATGTTTTTGATTTCATATTACTTATTATAGCTCTACTATCAGAACTCAAATCAGCAGCGGCGAGGGAATGAATGACTAAGCAAGGGATCTTAATTGTAGAGTCCGTTTTGGCATCCTGCTACTTTAAAGGACTGCGCCGCACTTATTAACCTACAGTTGTCATGAATCCAGCCGCTGCTCGTTCACAACCGATACTACTGCTAATATTAGTCAGCGAAGCAAGGCAGAATATGGTAATGCCATTTTTTTCCCACTATACTATATAAAATGCCAACCTTTTAAAGATTTCTGTATTGGTTATTGCATTTGGGCTGAAATGATATCTAACTGGAATTGTTAACATTTTTAACGTACCAATCTGGCCTGTTTTGGTAGTTATAAAAAGAAAAATAGAACTGCCAGCAACTACTCAACATGCGAAAAGTGGAATGTTAAAAATGTCAACCATTGCTATCTATACACCGTTTCAGCCACTGAGATAAGCCTTCTCATATTTCTGATCCATAGATCTGATTCGGCATCGCCTTACATCACAGATCACAGGGTTATGGCAAGGTGCTTTTCTACAATACTATAAACAATAGTTTTGTAGAATTATTGATTCTATAACATTATTGATTAGCTCTGACTGCTACTTGCTTGTCTGCTGTTCATCTCATCTGTAATCCTTCAGCTGTCTAACTGAAATATTTTGTACATCTGTGTCACGGGCGAGCGTCACCCTCTGTTAAAATAACGTAGCACTTTATTATTTATTCTAGCTAAAGCCTCCTTTTACTCTCGTCTTTCCTCTTATCATCTCATTGAAAACTGTAAGCTGTATAGAGATTGTGTTTTCAGAAACTCAATAAATGTGGTAGTACCATTAGTCCTGTTGAGTTCTATATGTTGCCTCGCAGTGCTCGCAGGGCTGTAATCATTAACTCGAGACGGATGGCTCGTTCAAAGGAGGAGGGTTTGCTAATTATTGGACAAATGCATTATTAGGCTGTTTAGTGCAGAACTGAGTGCCAGACCTAGAATATTTACTTTCAGACCTGAGTAGTCAAGAGTTTGGGAACCACTTGTACATGCAGTGCTGTTTTTCAATGGTATAATGATAGTATATAACATTTA
Organism: Ancistrus triradiatus; assembly: GCA_025084515.1. NCBI lineage: Eukaryota > Metazoa > Chordata > Actinopteri > Siluriformes > Loricariidae > Ancistrus > Ancistrus triradiatus. The sequence continues at coordinate 79,987 of JAJAGP010002930.1, forward strand.
TAAGATTTGTCACACCATAATACTAGTGTCCACTGATCTTCATTCCAATCTTTGTGAACTTTTGCATAGCCTTTCATCTCTTCCGCCTTGGTTTCAAAAAAACTGGTTTCCTGGCTGCTACCCTTCCAAAAGACCATTCCTGATCAAGCTTCTTCGGACTGCAGAAGCAACATGGAATCCTGATTAAGCTCCCAGCTGCTGCTCTTGCTCAAGTTTAAGCCTCTAGAAGCTGTTTTTTCTTGATTTCTTGCTGTTTTTAAATAGTGACTACATTCACAGCATTTAGCAGACGCCCTTATCCAGAGCGACTTACAGTTGAAAGCCTTACAATCCAAGCAATTATGGATTAAGGGCCTTGCTCAAGGACCCAACAGTGGCAGAGGTGGGATTTGAACCCTGGACCTTTTGGTCCATAGTCCAGTACCTTGCCCGCTAGGCTACCACAGTCCCACAAAGGCTACAAATTTCCTGTATATTCTGCTTGCATCCTCATAAAGAGAATGAGAAATAAATAATATATGGCCATTATATCGTTGCTAAAACACTGGTATATCTGATCTGATAGTGTCCTAAGACTTTTGCACAGTACTGCATAACTATGATATAACCACACGGGTATTGCAGCAGCAATTCATTAGCCCAACACTGTGGTCACCAGGTTTTTCTGGTCAGGTTGGGATCATTCAGAGACTCTGTGTTAGTCTACCCTTGACCATTCCTGCGATGGGCTGGCATCCTGTTCACAGTATGGGACGGCTATCGGCTCTTTTACCTGACCAGAAAACTATTCATATTAGATTGTGGGTTAAGCCTTGCTCAAGGGTGGCCAATAATGGCAGGCTGGCAGTGCTGGGGCTTAAACCCTTAACTTTCTGGTCAATAATTCAGTACTTTAACTGCTGCAAAACGTCCTCACTTGTGTCGCATTGTACAGCGTATGAATCTGATATATTTCGAATGTCTTACCCATGTGCACGCTCGGGCATAACAGCTGTAAACAAGTCCAGCCCTTCACGTGACACCGCCGTGTCACACAGGACATGTGAACGACCTCCTGAAGCTCCATTATCTCCTTTGTTTGTCTCCCTCATGGACACCAAATCCTGCTCCAGCCTTCATGGTGCAGGTCATAGAGGCAGACCGTAAAACAAGAGATGTCTTGTTTAGAAGCATGGAGGTTCAAGCTTCATGTAATATCCGGCAGAATCTAAAAATACATACATCTGTTGAGCCACTGGGAAGAATATTAGATTTATTATCCAGCAGCAGGGTCTCTTGTCCAGCCTGTACACAGTCAGTGCTCTTCGGTGCCTGGGAGTTTGGTAAATCTGCCGTTTCACGTCTCTGTCCAGCTTTGATTTGGTAGGACAGATTTTTGGACGGTTTTGTCCAAACGGCTACCAATGGACTAGCATCCAGTGGGTAGCTACACGCTGTAAAAGAAATGACATCTCATCTGGGGTAATTACAGGGTATATAGTGGTAGCTCTGTGTAGTGTACAGTCTCAAATATATTCTCGACCATAAGCATGATGGTTTGGCTCCTACATTATGATTTTAGACTGGTATTGGCTTACAAGTTCCTTCAAAGAGCACCAGAGCCAACACCATTGGAAAAGTGGTACGCCCGTGTTTTTTAACCTCCGTGCTGCTTCTAACTGATCAGATTGTATCATCTTTTGTGTGTTTGTGTCGTTTCGGATCCGAGTTGAGCAAATGAAACAGTTACCCATGCACTCATGCCATGGGCATTTTTGTATAGGAAACACGCAACAGTTTCAACAGTTTCAGATCCTTTTTAAGATCCTTATTCACAGAACCTGATACCTAATACTACATGTCATACTACCCCTCAACAGTGACCCCTATCCTGAACCCACATGACCCTGCCCAGGGGTTAAAATGAGAAAAATCCTTAATGCAAACTGATTCCATGCAACATACAGGTTCCTTCTCAAAAAAATTAGCATATTGTGAAAAGTTAATTCTTTTCCGTATTGTAATGATACAAATTCAACTTTCATATATTTTAGATTCATTGCACACCAACTGAAATATTTCAAGTCTTTTATTGTTTTAATACTGATGATTTTGGCATACAGCTCATGAAAACCCAAAATTCTCACAAAATTAGCATATTTCATCCGACCAATAAAAGAAAAGTGTTTTTAATACAAAAAAAGTCAACCTTCAGATTATTATGTTTATGTTTATGCACTCAATACTTGGTCAGGAATCCTTTTGCAGAAATGACTGCTTCAATGCGGCGTGGCATGGAGGCAATCAGCCTGTGGCACTGCTGAGGTGTTATGGAGGACCAGGATGCTTTGATAGCGGCCTTAAGCTCATCCAGAGTGTTGGGTCTTGCGCGTCTCAACTTTCTCTTCACAATATCCCACAGATTCTCTATCGGGTTCAGGTCAGGAGAGTTGGCAGGCCAATTGAGCACAGTAATACCATGGTCAGTAAACCATTTACCAGTGGTTTTGGAACTGTGAGCAGGTGCCAGGTCGTGCTGAAAAATGAACTCTTCATCTCCATAAAGCTCTTCAGCAGAAGTGCTCCAAAATCTCCTGATAGCTAGATGCATTGACCCTGCCTTTGATAAAACATAGTGGACCAACACAGCAGCTGACATGGCACCCCAGAACATCACTGACTGTGGGTACTTGACACTGGACTTCAGACATTTTGGCATTTCCTTCTCCCCAGTCTTCCTCCAGACTCTGGCACCTTGATTTTCGAATGACATGCAAAATTTGCTTTCATCCGAAAAAAGTACTTTGGACCACTGAGCAACAGTCCAGTGCTGCTTCTCTGTAGCCCAGGTCAGGCGCTTCTGCCACTGTTTCTGGTTCAAAAGTGGCTTGACCTGGGGAATGCAGCACCTGTAGCCCATTTCCTGCACACGCCTGTGCATGGTGGCACTGGATGTTTCTACTCCAGACTCAGTCCACTGCTTCCGCAGGTCCCCCAAGGTCTGGAATCGGCTCTTCTCCACAATCCTTCTCAGGGTCCGGTCACCTCTTCTCGTTTGTGCAGCGTTTTCTGCCACACTTTTTCCTTCCCACAGACTTCCCACTGAGGTGCCTTGACACAGCACTCTGGGAACAGCCTATTCGTTCAGACATTTCTTTCTGTGTCTTACCCTCTTGCTTGAGGGTGTCAATGATGGCCTTCTGGACAGCAGTCAGGTCGGCAGTCTTACCCATGATTGCGGTTTTGAGTAATGAATCAGGCTGGGAGTTTTCAAAAGCCTCAGGAATCTTTTGCAGGTGTTTAGAGTTAATTCGTTGATTCAGATAATTAGGTTAATAGCTCGTTTAGAGAACCTTTTCATGATATGCTAATTTTTGTGAGATTTTTAAATTTTGGGTTTTCATGAGCTGTATGCCAGAATCATCAGTATTAAAACAATAAAAGACTTGAAATATTTCAGTTGGTGTGCAATGAATCTAAAATATATGAAAGTTTAATTTTTATCATTACATTACGGAAAAGAATTAACTTTATCACAATATGCTAATTTTTTGAGAAGGACCTGTATATGCACTATATGACCAAAATTATGTAGACAACCCTTCTAATTAGTAAGTAATTTTAGTTACAAAGGTTTGTAATATGAAGCATACTGGCATGGAATCTCCCTTGACAAACAGTGGCAGATGAATGGGTTGGACCGACCACCTCATCGACTCCCAATGTAGCTTTTGCAGTCACGCAAAGCGCAAAGACCTTAACTCTTATCACACACCTTTGAGATGCACGGCAGTGCCGACACTGAGCCAGGGCTTAGTGTCGAACATCAGTGCCCAACCTCACAGCCACGTTCCAGCAAAAGAGAACAAACCCCAAACCATGTTTTCATTTTTGAGTCTGCACAAATTTGGGGCTACATAGGGTATGGATAACACGCACCTAATTCAGCCCTGTTGAAGCCATAAACACGCAAGTGTTGTTTAGGGAGCAACACAAGGAGACTGCAGGGAAGGTCATGGAGCTTACAGAAATCTGATGTTTTGTGTTGCATGTGTAAACAATAAGGAGGAGTTATCCTTCAAGGTAAAAGGAAAGATAGAAAAGACTACGCATTTCCTGTCTGCCGTCCATCGCTGATCTACGCACCTGTCGCCTAAAGGCTATCGCATCCTGTGGAAAGGTAGGATACTATTATTAATATGTGCATGTGCCATATTTTGATCTTAGGCCAAAGTGTGGACTGTAAATGAGGTGACTTTAGGATTTAGGAGAATGTAATTAATTCACATACATTATTTTTGGCTATAAGATACAAGTTAAAGTCATAAGTCTGGGTGTATGGTTATAATCTTAATTATAATATTACAGCTCTTTTTTTATCTATTCTTTTTCTTGCCCCCGATATTCTTGATCAGGCAGCTCCAGTGTCTTCAGGGGTAAGAGCCAGTGTGAATGTCGGGTAGTGCGTTTACAGATTGGTATTCTTGCTTACACTCGGTCAATTACAAATTTAGCTCCAGACTGTCCTCCAGGACCCTGACCAGGATAATCGGGTAGAAGAGGATGCTTTGCTTTTGCTGTGTACCCTGAATGGGGAGACAGTTCCCCATATGGGGTTCCCACCCTTTGACAAGTCCCATCTAGTGTGTATGAAGCCCTAAAGTCACTACTATGATATGATATGATGATGATGGTCTAGTGAGGACTAAATAATATTCATTCCATCTATTCCAGTTTACTCCCACTTATTTTGGTCAGGCTAATGAGAGAGGGTCCAGAGCCTAACCTGGAATGCAAGGTTGCAAGCCCCACACTAGGTTTGAACCCAGACCATCAGGAACTGCCATTTCCAGCAGTCAGCTCTTACCACTGAAAGACAAGTACTGTTAAAAATACATAATGTAATATTTATAACACGTGACAAATACAGGTACATTATAGTATGTTTTCCATAGGTTAAGTAGAACTGTAGAAATAATCGACCTTATGAAACCAAATGGTAAGTGGTGAGAGGTTTCTCAACTTCACACCAGTTACTATTTCTTTCAGCGATTTCAAAACCAAGGAGATTCAACAGCCAGAGGTCACTCTCCTCCGATCTGAGAGCACACCGTGTTGCTATGCTAAGCAGACGAGGGGGTCTGAAATTTCCAAAACAGCCCTGACACGCTCGACCATGACTGCAAGGGCAAGCCAAGGGTATTGTGGAGCTCGCTGTGTCCTAGCTGCTCTGACCCACGGTTCTCATGTTTACTGTCAAAACACTGGTGCTGATCTGTCTCAGCTGCTCATGCAGCTGTATCTACTTCAGCACGCATTCCTGGCTCCTCAGACCCTCAGCAAATCCAACACTGTCGCTGTTCGCTCACGTTCAGAAATAATAATAAAGTCAGGTCTATTAGCCTTAGAGCAACAGTTACAAGGGATTACAGGGATGGACCGGTTAGTGCAGAGATTTCGATTGATTGACAGAATCAGTGTGGTGGAGTGTGGAATGTGGACTGTTCTGAGGTTTGATTTCTCTTCACGATAGGAGACAGGAACTGGCAAAGATGAGCCATTTCACCGTGCTCGTGATCCTGACAGGTAAATCATGACCTGTTGCAGCAAGTGCTGTCAGCAAAGGTCAACTGTAGGTCATTACTTACAGGACTGAAGGGCATATGTACTGTTTAAACACCTGCCATTATATGGCTATTTAACCTACAAAATGTGGCCCCAAGCTGAGGCATACAATAGTACAATATTGTGTATATTGACACAACATGCACAATATGTGCTACTATCCATATGAAACACAAAGTTGTTGAATAGATACAAATTTATCTTATGCAAATTTTTCAATTTCGGAGCCTATATATATATACTACTGTGCAAAGGTCTTCTGCATATTAGCGAATCAGTGGGAAACGCATATTTTAGATCATGTTCTGCAGTGGAAACCTGGGGTCCAGGTCATTTGATGCATATTCCTTTCCATGACTTCAAAGTGCAATGTACGTGTAAATACAGCCTGAAAGCCAGAACCTCACCCTGGAAGTCGGTGTCGAACCCACAGTGACGACACTCCTTGCCAACTTGAAACACTATTAATGCCCAGTGGTTCATGATGCTCAGCCTCTCTGGTGTGTATCCCGACTTTGCACTTCTAGTTGGCAAGGAGTCTGTACCATCTTCCAGGGTTTTGGCATGGCAAGGGGTCTCGCTGCTCTGTCTGGTTTCCAGCTCGCCAGTTGACTTCCACCTTCAGAGATTCAGGGATTTTTGGGACATGCAGGCTGGGTGTGTGTTAGAACAAACAAACCAGGGCTGTGACAAATGTCACATGTTAAATAATGCCAGTATGCTGACATGCATATATTTACTTTTTTAAAAATTCAATATTTTCTCTATTTACACTTTTGACTTATATTCTATAGTTTTATATTCTTTATTTTATGAGACTTTTCATAATATTACATTATCTCCAATGTATTAGTCCACATTTTTTAATTATGTTCTCTCTGTTAATATTGATTTAGATTCTTTATTATTTAAATTACTTCTGTAATCTTATTAATTAGATAACTTAGTGTAATTCTTACATACAGTATAACACCTAAGCTGCACAAGCAAGTTGGGTCCGTTTCTGAATCTTGGTCCTTCCTTATAACATTTAGGGAGTTTTTCCTTGCCACTGTCGACCTCAATTTGGGCTTTAGATAACAGACGATAATAGAATAGAATAGCTGCTTTCAGAAGATGCTCCACTATAAAAAGCGCTATAGAAATAAATCTGACTTTGACTTTGACTAATGTCTAATTTGTGCCATGTCAGACTGTATAATACAAAACATGGGTCCGAGTCTGCTTGTCTGTATGCTAAATACTAATCATGTTTCCAGCATAATACTAAATCTTTACTGTAGCATACTATTCACACTGGTGTTTTTATTCCCCTTAGCTCTCAGTGCACTTATCAGTGAAGCTGAAGCAAGTAAGACAATGCCTTTATTACACTTTTATCATCTGACTTTGTTTAGCCACAGCTCCGAAAAACTGTTTCTGATATTACATCCCACGCGAGTCTCTAAAACCTAATTCACTAAAATGAACCTCTACCTGAGAAACACAAATGGTTTTAGGTTTGTGAAATTGAATTCGTGCTGTCAACATTGATAAAAAAAATTCTGTATATATCACAAACTGCTGTCAGTGACATGACTAACTCTGACTTCTCCATTCTGTTTCTTCCTTTAATGTGTAGATGCCTTTGTTTACAGTAAGTATTCAAGTCTTTTTGAGCACACAAGTTGATGAAACGTCTGGTGGTGGGATGTTGGTTTTGGAGACCTACATAATGAACTTGTAGTGTGAAAAATATCATGGTACCTTACAATGTTTCACTTAGACTATGACAGGCTGAGAATCGGAGGCATTATCTTCACAGTCCTGCTTGTAATAGGTGCCCTCGTAGTGCTTTTTTGTAAGTCTTGATTCTCACATCTTTGACGATGAGTTTACTATACAATCTGTCATCATACTGATTTGAGGATGTTTGATTTCTGTATTACAGATGACAAATGTGGTACAAAGAACAAGTGAGTGTTCTCTGATTTCATCTTCAATGATGAGGCAAACAAATCAAATGTGCACATGTTCCCAAGCCATGTTTGCTGTATGTTTTTTTAGCTATGAGGCTAATAAGATGAATAACAAAATGTAGATGAACTATAAGGTCTAATATCAGTACCTTAATGTCAATATATTTGCTAGCCAATCTATTTTCTCATATAACAATTGAAATTTCCTCATAAACCAAAAAGTGTTTGGTTTTTAATCTTAATATATTAAGAATTAACCCGAGCCTATGTAGAACCTTAAAGTATGAAAGCAATCTCTTACTTATTGCAGTTTATAACATCATCTCTCATTCTTTCAAAGGAAACCCGAGGAAGCCAGTCAGATTTGAGCACCTCATCAGGATTTCATTTCTTAAACCACAACAGTTTTGCAGCATGTGTCAGACTTCTCGAGTTTGGTAGACTATGGCTATTTGGATAAAAACAGAACCTCTCATCTCCTGATATGACCAGGGAATCAAATATTTTGCTCTTGAGTTCTTAACGTAAAGTCTCGGAATCTCATCAAGTGCTTTTGTGCTTGATAAATAAAAAGCAGCTGTTTTTATGTCTTAAAACTCATTTCAGCATCTTTTGGTGTATGGGGTTTGTAAAGTAGTCTAGGACTGTGGGTAGAGATAAGAAAGTTTTATGTGTTGAGAATGTATTTGAGCTTTTTAGTGAATAACTTGTATGTTGTAACATTAACACTGCAATATGATTTCCTGTTTTTGGTAGCCACAGTTCTTCCATCAACTTTAATTCATAAGGTACAATGATTTTATATAAGCAACAGCAGAGTCACTGATAATGAATGGTTTGTTTAAAAAATAGGGAATCCTTTCCACATTGCAATGTCCCAAGGCTTCAAGGAAAAGAGTTTCAACATTGTTCTTTGTAATCTGGGTAAAGAAGCAGATGTTGCAGTTCGATAGTGACTCATCTGAGTATCAAGTGATGGGAAATTTGATTTGTGAAAGAACAAAAAAACTTTATTCATGCTAAACAGCCCATAAAATTAAAATCATGAAAATGATTTCAACGTTATAACTGAATATGGGTCTTTATTTACTTTGAGAGGTTGTTAAGTGGTTACTGTAGGTTGGTACGTCTAGCCGTGCCTCAAAATGGCACGTTCATGAACACACCATGGACTCCCAGAGACACATGGGCATCGGTGAGAGTCTATTAGGTCTATGTCTTGGGCTTCAATGCAGATTTGGCTTGCTCTGGTGAGCTGTTCCAAGGGAGGAATTTAATGATCAAACGGTCTGATACTGTAGTGAAATATTTTAGCATTTGATTCACTAAAGTACAGAATTCCACCAAGATAAATGAAGAATACAGACACTTTGGTCAATTTTGCTGTCGTGTTTTACTTAACTTAAAGAGAAACCAGACTTCCCGTGCAGGATCTTCTTGTTGCTTGGTGTAGTAGAGGCAAAATACTATTGGAAATGGCACATCCACCGCACCTTGGATAGTTATTCTTTATAGAAGGTCATGGTTTGAATAGTGAGTTAGTCCCATAGGTGTACAGATATCAGTGTTTAGAGATACAATCAGAATAAAATATGCTGTGAAAAGTGGTTTAGACAGTAAATATTCAAATAGCGTGATCACTGTTGTCATTACCTCTTATGACTAAGACTACTTTTCCTAACACTTATACACACATCTGTAAACATATAGAAACCTACATTATCCTTATGATACTGGACTTATGGGACATCTTGAACAAACCCCACATAAAATATGTTTTACATAGTAAGCTTTTACACTAGCACATAGCCAGTATTTCAAATATTAAATAAACGATAGCGCTGAGAAGGTGCTCCCCTTCTGAGAGAAAATTTCGTGTCGGCGCTCGCCACAAACTAAATATCACCCCCGCTTTCCAGTTTGTTCTCCCGTACGGTTCAAAACTCACCCAGCCCTGTCACACTCAGACAGCTAGAGGAACAACCTGTGGAGGTGTGAGCGGAGAGAAGGGTGTTGGTCTGACTTACTGGGTTCTAACTTGTCTAACGTGTTTCTGAGCTGTTAGGAAATCGTCCATTTTATCCATCACGCCGAGGAGGAGGTGAGTTTTGAACAAATCACGTCAATTCTTGTTTTTGTTTATCTGTTTTCTCATTCAGTCATCTTTAGATAGTGTTTGGATACGCACAGACGTGAACTGAAACAGAGCCCAAGTTTAGGAAAACGTCGTAGCTGAGTTTTAACCAGGTTTGATGAAGGTATGTCGTTTTAAATGTTAGGAACAGTTGTTCACAAGCCGTTCATCGGTCCAGCTGTTACTGGTCAGTGACGTCAGCAATAGTAACGTTTCTTCTTTACAGCTTTTGGCATTTCACTTGTAACTGTTGAAAGTTTTTAAACGTTTTTTTCCCTTGGACTTTGATTTTGACTGGACAAAGTGAGTGTATTGATAGATCGACTAGACAGAAGGCAAGTTCAAAGTCGATTTAGAGCGTTTTATTTTCATGCATCATGGACCAAATGTTCTCTATTTTAAGCTACATGTGCCTTCGACTTCGGCATGTGTCACATTTTAGCACAACACCCGTGACAGATGAGTGATATGATCTTAAGATGGCTGTGTATGGAACAAACTTTATACATTTTTTTTACCATTTCTACAAATTATAATGAACCATTAACTGTAAAAAACACAAAGGGTGCCCAAAGTACAAGCGTATGCGGTCACATTTTCCGAAATATAAGCTATATGGATTGTGCCCCTCTTCAAATTTGGTCTCTCCTTGCTCTCTGTGGTTGGGCGTGCCACTGGAATTAAGTGGGTATGAAAAAAGAATGGATGGATGAATTTGCAGTCCACCACCATTATCTGGATTTGTTTTGGTTGGTTTGTTTATTTTGCGTCACACCAGCATCCATGGCAAAGTAAGGTCGATAACAATCAGACACACTCACACCGGGGCAATTTAGAGCGACCCCTGTCTTTGGAATTTGGGAGGAAGCCAGAGTACCCAGAGTAAGAGGTCGAGATCGAACCGGAGGTCTCACTAAACACTTACGCCCCTCATTCCAGAAAGTACAGTGGAACCTCAGAATTCGAGCGTAATAGGTTCCGGGAGGTCGTAAGAATTGGAATTTATTCATAGTTGGAATCCAGTAAATTTCAGACACACCCTAAGGCTGGGTCAATTCTGAATTTTTGTTCGAATTTGGGGGGCAATAACATTTTGAACGGATGAAAAGAAGCATTCGAATTTTGAGTTTCCACTGTAGTTTGAATATTTAGATAACAGGAGCCCACTGTCCATTATTTACTATGTGGACATCTCTATCTGGTTCCTTTATACTCACAGACTCTGCCTACCTTCAGTGATGTTGGCATAATATGGAGATCATACATAATATAGTGATCATATATAATATAGTCCGTCTTCAATCCTCAAATCTTTCTCAAATCCGACTTTTAGTCTGAATGTCTGCGTTGCAAACTTGTCTGACTATGGTCACTTTTGCTAACGTGTTCAGGTTGGTTGCTGTGGCAGCGATGCAGGCGTGACAGTGCTGAGTAACGTGGAAGAGGAGTAAGATGGCCACTTAGCTGTATTAACACGGAGCTTCAACATTACATGATGGTGTAGTGGATTAAATAGCCGTTGCCTGGTCTTTGCAAACCCTTGTTTATGTACTGACTGTTAGTTTTCTTCATACGTGGCTTAATTTCTGTAAGTTAATTGAATTTCTCTGCACAAACCCAGACAATAAGGCACTTCTTCATTGTTCCAGGCTGAGATGCTAGATTAGGTTGAGGTTTATCCTTGTTGATGGTGTTGTCGTCGTAGCCACATCACGATCTGATCTGTTTTTTGAGCAGATGATCTACTCTATACAGTAAGAAAAGTACACCAACACAACAAAGGGACTGTGGTTAAGGTACAGGACTATGGACCAGAAGGTCTAGGGTTCAAATCCCACCTCAGCCAAGCCGCCACTGTTGTGTCCTTGAGTAAGGCTTTTAACCCTTGAATTGTAAGACTGTATCAATTGTAAGTCACTCTGGATAGGAGTGTCTGCTAAATGACATAAATGTAAATGTATTAAATACAGAAGGTGTAAAGTACCTTCAATTTCTCAATGGATAGAGCAAGCGTATGGAAAATGGCAGCGTCAGGTGGCATGGGTTCAATCTAGTGGTGCGGTTATGGGAAAGCCCCAACCACTAGGGGTGTACTCCAAGTCCTGGCCCCAAAGCCCAGGTAAATGGGGAGGGTTGTGTCAGGACAGGCAGCCGAAAGAGGATCATCAGTCCTAAAGTACCTGTTCAAGTGGAAAGTCAGTGTATTTTCATTCTGGAAAGAGAAATATTTCAGAGATGGATGAGGCCCAGCTGTTCTTGTTTGTCCTCCTCAACCTCAGCAGGTCTTATGTCAACATTTCTTAATGCACCATTTATGAAGCAGCATGATAGCGCCCATTGTTCATATTCAGCTGATTTTGTTTTTGTACAGCTCTTCCAAAGAGATTGTTCTGTCTACGTCCGTGCATTTCACCCAGAACTTACATAACATGTAATGTTATGCAAGACAAACTGACATTAGCGAGATGTTTTATTACTTGACGAGTTGCAGTTTACTGGTTAGGAAAAAGGACAAA
>JAJAGP010002931.1:0-92167 GCA_025084515.1 Ancistrus triradiatus
CGTTAGCTACATACATAAGTAGGAAGCCGTTACAGTCCATGTTGCACACGGACACTTTTGGCAGTGAAAAGTTTGTACTCTTTCACACTCCTTGACCTAAATATACCTAGAATTGCCGAGCGCCGGTCATTTGACCACTGTGACTTCCTAGCAGCGCCACTCTGGATTACTTATTTAAAGGTTTAATGTGTATAAAACGTTCTGGAAGTTAGTGTTTCTTCAAGTGGACTCATTCCCTCTTGGTTGTGTGCAGCCAGGAAATTGGTTCTACAGTGTGCGTGACCATTAGTGTGTGCTTGTACCTGAAGAACCACAGTGTTCTGTTTTTCCTGGAGGGAGTGATATAATTCTATAACAGTTTAGCCTTCAGATGCTGTGTAGATGGTAGCGTTCCACTCGTATTCTCAGCTGTATCTCTGACACATTTACGTATCGTTTGCTCACAGTTCTCTTGTGCAAATACAATTTATATTTACATTATAGTAGTGCAGTAGACTGTGTGACTATAGCATTGTCTGGCCAACCTCCATTTCGATCCACGACCTGTTTCACAGAACGTAATGTCATTAAACAGCTCACACCGGTACTCTAAATTTAATTTAAACAATCTGGAATTCAATGTCTAACACATAATGCTGCATTATTTGTCAATACTTGAGACAGGTTGACTCTGTTTGGTTTTGCAGGCCAGATTTCGCTGGAGGAGTTCATGGAAGGTGCTAAGCGAGACCAGTGGGTGATGGAGCAACTCAGACTCGACCTGCGACCCAGCAGCTGGTTTATCAGACACCAGAAAAAAATGTCTTGAAGCCAGACAAACAAACATGTTTAAATTTTGCAAACTGCCCATCATGAAAGAACTGCTTGGTCGTGAGTGAAGACTGGTGGTTTCAGAACGCGTGACATAAAGGTGCCGCTGCAACCAAAGACAACTGTTGACAATGATCTGGCACTGTTAGAAATTTTGGATTAGAATGCCGTGCTATTATCAGCCATGGAGCAAGAGATCATCATAGAATTTGCCCAGGATTTATGGGAATTAACTTATCAGAATAAACTTATAAGCCTTATAAGACTGAAAATACACAGTCTAATATGTGCTTTAAAGAAAAAATAGCTTTATACAGTGGTACCTCAGTTCTCGACAACCTGAGAACTAGTCAAATTTTGTTCTCGACACATTTTGACCAGAGAATTTGTCTCGGTTCTCGTCGCTTGCTCAGTACTTGGCGCACTTGCTTAAACCTGTACGGTTCATGAGCCATGATTCCTGATTCAGTACACAGTGATCTACAGTACTGTATCTTAGTGCAAATAAGGCTCCAAGGGTCCTACAAGCTTAGTTTACAAGAGCCAACTGAAAGGGAAATTCTGTCCTGAATCCTCCAGAACACAGGCTGCAGCTAGCATTAGCAGCTATGCTAGTGCCCTGAGTTCACCAACAGAGTAAGTGTTTTGCATTTACTTTTAATTTTCAATCCATTACTCACTAAATCAATGCCTTATGCAGTGAGGATACAGTGTGGGGAGTCTTGAACAGATTAATTCAATTTAAATGATTTCTTATGGGAAATATTTGCTCGGTACTCGTCGTTTTTGGTTCTCGATAAGCTTTCTGGAATGAATTAATGATGAGAACCGAAGTACCACTCTAGTAATGTTTTCTTAATTATAATCTTATGATTTATTTACCTCTATTTGGGTACAGTGAACTCATTGTCATATCATATTCTGAGATGATTTTGAGCTTTGTGTCACATGGTGCGTTATCCATCTCTAAGTAGCCATCAGGAAATGGTACACTGTGGTCATGAAGGGAGGGACATGGTCAGCAACAATACTCAGGTAGGCTGTGGGCTTTAAACGATGCTCAATTGGTGTTAAGGGGCTCAGTGTGCCAATAAATTACCCCTACACCATTACACCACCACCAACAGCTTGAACCGATGATACAAGAAGATGGATGCATGCCTTCATGTTGTTTACACCAAATTCCGACCTGTTTGTGTTTTTGTGAACCCTTTAGAATTTTCGATATTTTATGACCCTAAAATATCATCAGATTTTCACACAAGTCCTAAAAGTAGATAAAGAGAACCCAGTTAAACAAATGAGACAAAAAAATATTATACTTGATCATTTATTTATTGAGGAAAAAATGATTCAATATATATATTAGTGAGTGGCAAAAAGTATGTGAACCTTTTGCTTTTAGTATCTGGTGTGACCCCCCACTGCTTGCAGCAATAAACTGCAGCTCAAACGTTTCCTGTAGCTGTTGATCAGTCCTCTTGCACACCGGCTTGGAGGAATTTTAGCCCATTACTCCGTACAGAACAGCTTCAGCCTCTGGGATGTTGGTGGGTTTCCTCACATTAGCTGCTAGCTTCTGGTCCTTCCATAACATTTCCATTGGATTTAAGGTCAGGACTTTTGACGATGGCCATTCCATTTACATTTACATTTACATTTACAGCGTTTAGCAGACGCCCTTATCCATAGTGACTTACAATTGTTACAGTCTTACAATCCAAGCAATTGTGGGTTAAGGGTTCTTGCTCAAGGACCCCCCCAACAGTGGCAGCTTCCCAGAGGTGGGATTTGAACCCTGCGACCTTGGTGGTCCATAGTCCAGTAACTTACCCGCTAGGCTACCACAGTTCCATAACATGAACTTTATTCTTCGTTAACTATTTATTTGGTAGAACGGCTTGCGTGCTTAATGTCACTGTCTTGCTGCAATGACCCACCTTGTCTTGAGATTCAGTTCATGGACAGATGTCCTGACATTTTCCTTTAGAATTCTCTGATATCATTCAGAATTCATTGTTCCATCAATGATGGCAAAGCTGTCCTGGCCCCCAGATGCAGCAAAAACAGGCCCAAACCAGATACTACCAACACCATGTTTCACAGATGGGATAAGGTTCTTATGCCCGGGAACTTACAGTAGATATTATAAACAGGCGTTTACTAAGTCAACAAAAGTTATTAAACAGTGTAGAACTACATGTAATGTCACTAATATTGTATAGTCAAAACCAAGACTGTAAGTAGTCGAGTCAAGATTGAGAGCGGAAGTGGCCGTTCTGACTGAGATGAGACTGAGACCAGATTAAAAAAAATTTTTCATCTTACAAGAATAAAAAGAAGAAAATGAAAAAAGGTTTGGAAATTCACTTTACATTCGTTTAATTATGCATGGTACAATGTATTGTGTATATATACATAACATATTATAAATTCATCCATATATTTTGTAAAATATAAACAAGTAAATGTATTGCCTAATATTTTTATAATTATTATTATATTATAGTCAACTAAGGCAATGTAACCTTCTCTCAAAGTCACCACATAAAACTCAACTGATTATAGCAACAACATCCATTGTATCCATTTTATTTATTATTTTACCACATTTCAACTTGCCGTCAAACAAAAACAATCTTTAACCTATACTAAGTAAAGCGAGCAGGAGAAAATGCACACTTTCAATCTTAACATCAGACTATTTCAAAATTAAAATGTATTAATTCATTGGATACTGAATGAGAAGAGAAGTAACTTGTTTTTTCCCTGTTAGAGAATTGTATCTAAGCATGTAGAGAAAGGAACTGATTTATTCTGCTTGAATGATAGCTATTCATTAACAATAAAAAATAAAAATTCTTACATATTGACTCCTCTGTACAACAGTCAGCTTTATAAAGTGGTGGGGAAAGAGACCGGTTCCTGTGAGTTTTTGTATTCCATAAAATGAAAGCATTTTTGTCCATAACTTCCATAATCCTTGTAACTGTACATACACTGGTGATCAGGTTTTTGAGTGAAGAAGCTTAAAGGCTAGGAGATTAACACTGTAAATTAGCCATGAGGTAAAAACTAATCTTCCTTATGTCCAACAGAAGCTAAGCAGCTGGCCCATATTCAGTCATGTGACTTGAGCAAACAACTTAAATGTAAATTTATCCACAGTCATTTTACACAGATCTGCAAGTTGAATTTGTGGGAACCTCCATCAGATTGTGGTATTTCTTGATGTTTACATACATCTGATGTAGCTTGTGGTTAGCTTGTGGTTTTGCATTGTCTTGTTGAAGAATACAGGGAACGTCCCAGGCAAAGATGTCATCTTGAAGGCAGCTTATGTTGCTCTAAAATCTGTGTACTTTTCTGCATTAATGCTGCCACTACAGAAGTGTGAATAACCTTTACCAAGGGCACCAACCCAACTCCATACCATGACAGAGCCTGGCTTTTGGACGTGTTGCTGATAACAGTCTGGATGTTTCTTGTTGTCTTTGGTTCAGAGCACACGGTGTCCATTTCTTCCTAAAAAGATCTGGAATACTCATTGGTTTGACCAATACACGTTTCCATTGTGTGATGGTCCATCCCAGATGCCTCTGAGCCAAGAGAAGTTGCTGCCACTTCTGGACATTGTTACCATAAGGTTTCTTGTGTGTAAAACAATGTGGTTCTTCAGGATTTTGGTAAACTGGGATAGAAGTAACCAGTCGTTGGAAGAAGTTTGTCTGTATGTCTGTATTTAGACTTATGGTGGTTGAGGAGACTGAACTGCGTTTCATTGTGTGACAGTACTAATTTAGGCACTCATATCTCTTGCTGTAGTCAGATTGTGCTGGCCTTGGGCACCCAAGTAGAGGTTGGGACAATGTATTGAGAAAGCTTCACTTCTTTAAAAGTTATGGTCTGGACTACATTATGTACTTGAACCCCAAATCAAATCCACAACACATGTCTATGCAACTGTTTGTTTTTACAATGTTTACATTTACATGACACCTTTATCTAGAGGCACTTTAATCCTCAACCTCTAGTTTAGTTAATAGCCTAGTACCACCATCCACCCTTTATAAATGGCCATGCTTATTTGTAGTTCAGTTGAAATACTTCCATCTGCTGGCCATTCGCATTTACTACACATGGAACCCAACAAGAAGTCTCCCCACAAGACTCAATTTCCCAGCATTCCTGTGCAACTCCAGGTGCTGACATCATGCTTTTCAGGTTTGAGCATGCTCTGTGAAGTTGGCGTCTGAAGGTGCCAAGAGGAGCTTTCCAATACAGTGGGTTGCTGTTTGAGCCTGTTCGTTATCCTACCACCAGATCAGGAATGGCATTAAGAGAGAGGACACTTAGATGGAGATTGCACAGGTAAGGTGTGGTGATATTTATGCATTGTGTATGTTTTAGTTTTAGTCAGTGTTTGGACTGTTTTCTGCAAAGGTGTATTTGCAATGTATGTGTCTGCACATGTTTCAATACAGCAACATTAGTTTGCAGTTATGCAGTGCATTCAGATTGGGTGCGTTTTTCTGCGTTGGACTGAGAAAAGCATTTCTGTAGCTCCCTGCATTTGCACGCACACACCTAGTGTGGATCACCTGTTTCAGTGTTTGTGCCTGGTACGTATAGAAAGCCATTTTCTCGTATTCAGTCGATGTAATAAATCACTAGTGGTATCCAGGTGTTTGTCTACACAGTGTAATAGCGCCATCAAATCAAAGCACAGAAGCACAGCAAGTGTATAACAGACGTTGCTGCAAAGTAGCTTTATAAGTAACCAAGTCTAGTTCCCAAATAAGCAACCAAATTCAATTGTGGTAAGAAAAAATATCCCTGCGATACATAAGAAATAAACCTCAAGAGAAACCAGGTTCAGTAGGGAAACCCGAAAAACGTCCCCTGGGGGAGACCAGACAAAGTCCTACAGTTTTTGTTTTTGTTTTGTGTTGTTTGTTTGCTGGTGGAATGTTGGCGTTAGCATCGATGGCTAGTCACTAGTCAGTTGAACTGAAACAGTTTATAGTCCAGTATTTTACATAACATTTGTTATTTAGCAGAAGTGGCGAATAAGAAGCCACGTTCAGCCTCGAGATTCACTAAACGCTCGTTAAACACCTCAGTTCATGATGGCTATAAAGTTATATCACTCGTTTCAAGTGTTGTCGCTGTTGAGAAGAGAAAGCATATTTGATACATAATGCATGTCACTTGTAACAATTCCTTGTAATAAAGGTGATTTGTCTCTTTTTGTTCAGTAAGAAGTTGTAGTTTTGTATGAATTACAATGTTTAAAAACGTTTGCTAAAAACATCAGCTTATAGAAACATCTGTTCATGTTTATGTTAACGTAAACTTCTTCCATCTCAACATAAAAATGTTTGCTAGTTTATAGGGCAAAACTTTTCCTTTTCACAATCCTCCAAATAAAATAAAGAGCAATACTTTTACAAATGAGAACAAGTGCGCCAGGTAATACAAACGAAAAACCAATGCACCTTTATTTTGGCCCAATGAACCTTAATGGCTTGCTTTTGACATGCATGTATTGCAAACAGCGAGCTAGTTGTCTTCTTCAAGACATGGCTCTGACCGAAATGGATTCCTACTCCCTCATTAGTATTGCACTATATAGGAAGAGACTATTTAGTTGACCAAGTAGCACTAAAAACACAACTGAATACTAGCACTTGCTCATAATCAACAAGGGTCAGCAGCAGTCTCATGAACAACTATGCGAGTGGCTGAGCCGTGTTTAATGCTCCGTACATACAACTGACTTCTGAGTTAAGGTTACTACATGCACTGTGCTGTTGTGGTGTGCCTGTGTTTGTGTCGGAGTCGTACAGTGCACAAGTATAAATGTGACCGGCACAGAATCTCTTATGAGATTGATCAACCATTATCCTTCTGACTCCATACAGAGCTCAAACTGCGCTCACAAGCCTACAAGTAACAACAACCAAAAATGAATGGGGTATTGCAACTTTTCATACATGACTTGAATAAACCTGCAACAAGCCATCGTTTAATAAGCAATTGCTTTCTGTGTTACTAATAACGTTATTGGAGCTAACAGCACACCCATTGACACAGCTTAAACTAAAAGTGCACTACATTCTCGGCACACGGTTCGAGGCTCTGCTATGTTGTATGATGTTGCTGTTATCTACTGTTTAGACTTTTTAGCAAGTACACTCACATGTAACTAAAGCAGACTAGTGATGGGCTGAATTTTTTCAGTTCCGATTCGATTCCAGTACACAATTGCCGATACATATTCTGATAAAGGAGTTTTTTTTTTTTTACTTTAATATTATAATTATTATTGTTGGTACTGTGTAGTGTTGGGTATTGTTTGCATTATCGATTCTGGTTCTTATTGATTCCAGTTATTCATTTGATATCCCTATCTATGTATATCTTTCTAAAGAATATATTTCTTTTTTATAATTCAACTTCAAATGTAGACACTTTACCTTAAGCTTTTTTCTTACCAGCAAAACCTATTATAAGTATAAACCTTGAAGTAGTGACCTAGGGACACCAAACTCTCAGCTACTGATCAGAAGTGTACTCTATTGCTAAAATGAACATAAGTTAAAAGGGTTTAAATGTGAGGAAAATGCTTAACGTAAAAATTATTTATTTTCAAACTGGTGCTTCGGATGCTTTGACATTTTAAAGGTGAAGCGTCGTTTAAAACACATCAGCTCCACATAAATAAGGCATTTAGCATTTTCTCGGAAAGATTGTTTATCCAGCATCATATCATCTGTTTCATCATAGTTAAACTCTGCCCACCTGTAAATGTGTACCCAATATGCTTTAAATCTTTCCAAGGCCAAGAAAACGTCTAACATTCAACTGAACACCACTGCCTGATTTATGCTGATGTGTGTTTAGTGTTTTTAATGAAGTGCGCTCCCTTACCCACTGCCACTTTAGCAAGTCTGCCAGACCACTTAGATTTACAGTTACAACATGTATCAGAAACATTTTTTTTTATTGGCCAGCTGTTTACAGCTGGGATGGCATGGTGGCTCAGTGGGCAGCAGCGTTGCCTCAAAGCAAGAAGGTCCTGTGTTCAATCCCAGGTGGAGTGGTCTGAGTTCTTTCTGTGCGTAGTTGCATGCCCTCCCTGTGCCTGAGTGGGTTTACTTCAGGTACTCCGGTTTCCTCCCACAGTCCAAAGACGCGTGTTAGGTTAATTGATATCTCTAAAGTGCCCCTAGTCTGTGAATGTATGTGCCCTACAATGCATTGGTACCCAGTCTAGGGCTGCTCCTGCTGGCTAGGCACGGCTTTCCCGCAACCCTGTCCAGGATCAAGTGGATACAGTGTGAATGTCCATCTGATCAACATCCGTTCACTTTAATGGCTGAGGTCTTAAGAATTATAATATGAAATAATAATCTGTTTTATATGCATCTAATTCACATCTGAATGACAGAAAACTAGTATGTCTCGATCGACAAAACCTCATTGTTTAAAATAAAACCCTATGTGCAAAGTATCGAAATGAACGAATAGTTTTTAGGATGCCTTGAAACTCTCTCACACACACCCAGACACACCCAGGCTCACATGTGCCTTTTATAGGCCACCAACCTCTGGGGAAGGACCAGGCTAAGAGAAGGAGGTGGCTCTTGTGCAAATATGGACAGACTCTGAATGAGAGAGAGAGACTGAGACTGGGAGAGCTCCTGAATTATCTTTCACTCTCTCCCACACCACCGTGAGAGCCAGGGGACACATGGTGTTCTCCAACACACCTACACACAGAGCTCAGGAAGAGTGTGTATGACCGAGTGGAGTGGAGAGAGAGAGAGAGAGAGCGCGAGAGAAAGAAACGTAGAAACGCTGTGAAGAGAATAACGGAGGGATTTTTTTTTTCTCCTGAGGAGCTGCTGCTGCTGACGCTGGTAGCAGGATGGCCGATGGAGAGGGAGGAGATGAGGAGATCCAGTTCCTGAGAACGGTGAGTCCATCTTATTTCATCCATCCAACCAAGCTAGAGCTGCTTTAGACCTGATTGGGTGAGAGAGGGAGAAAATGGGAAGACAGATTACAAGGGCTAAGGCATGCATTTGTGGCCAATTTGAGAAGTTTCTCTTCTGCGTTGTGGCTTTGACACCCTTTCAATACTCCTAAATGAAATCCACAGCGTCCCAGTTAAGCAGGGAAGCCATGGGTGGCCAAATTTAAAAGCAAAGGTTCTAGTTGACAGGTTCTTACTGTAGTTATTTTTATTTGACCTGCATTTAACTCCTTTATTAGTTAGCCGTCCACTTTTTATAACCGCACGACACCTTTCTGCTTGTTCCAGAACCTTCTTTAAGCAGTTGTGTGCTGAGGTGCATCTGTTAGCGTCGTTATCTATTTTTACCCGAGTGCAGGAAAGAGGAGACTTTCTCAGGGTGGCTAGAAGATTAAACAATTCAGTGAACCCAAGTGGGGAGGGTACAACTGGCAGTACCGAGACTGGGAAACGAGAGCACTAGAGTAACCATAAGTAAGAAGACGTTTGGGACAGACCGAGATAAACTTAACAGCCTTAATGATACTTCAAGTCCACAGACAGCCTTAAAGCCTAAACAAAGTGCCCAGCAGATATTCTAAAACTCATATTGTCAACATAAAGAAATGCATCTAATGCAGTGATAAGCCAAAGATAAGGGCATTATGGTCATTCAAAATGAATCAGTTGCCTGTTCTGAGTGGACAGGATTGGAATCTGGTATGGTGATCTGCTGCTATAGCCCATCTGCCTCAAGGTTCTTCTGCATACCTCAGTTGTAACTATTTGTTACTGTTGCCTTTCTATCAGCTCAAAGAAGTCTGGCCATTCTCCTTTGGCATCAACAAGCCATTTTTACCCAGGGAACTGCCACTCACTGGAGATTTTTATTTTTCTGACCATTCTTTGTAATCCCTAGAGTTGGCTGTGTGTGAAAATCCCAGCAGATCAGCAGTTTAAGTAGCCGGTCTAGCACCAACAACCATGGTGTTAAAACTCGCTTTTCTTCCCCATTGTGCTGCGCGGTTTGAACTTCATCAGGTCGTCTTGACCCATATGTAAATGCCTAAATGCATTGAGTTGCTGCCATGTGATTGGCTGGTTAGATATTTGCGATAATGAGCTGTTGGATACGAGTACCTATAAGTCAAACAAACATCCCAACATGGCATTATGCATTTCCAGGAGAGTTGCTTAATTTAAAAACGTAAGTAAATATGACGTTAATGAAAGAAAATGTCGGAAAATAATAATGCATTGTGTACTAATTGTAGTATGTCAGAACGTCTACCAGTTTCAGAGATGGATTATGTTCAAATGTGCTATAAAGATCCTAGATTCCATCAGCGTTGGCACTTTTGATGACTCGCATTTGTAGTAACAGGCTAATTGAAGTAATCTTTATCTAAATTTGGACAGACCAGTCACAGTGAGGATAATTGCTGGCACCTGGCCTGGAGAGCTGATTGTTGGAATTCTTTGGATGAACTTTATTTAACTGTAATAATAGCAGGCTCAAGTGCCAGTGTAAGCAGCATCACTATAAGAACTGCGAGTGTCGCGTCAGAATGCCAATGGGGTCTTTTCTAATTATGAACAGTCAGCTTTTGTATCATTAAGAAAAGAACACACCAGCTGTCGTTGCTTTAGTTTAGATGTGAAGAATGGCACGGGTATGGCTTTGTAACTCGGTCAATATGTCACTTGTTAAAGTTAAATTCCCACAGTGGAGAGCTGTTAACACTCGCGGCTTATAAAATTTTAGCTGATAATGCCTTTACTAATAATCTTCTCTCCAGAAATTGTAAAAAATTTACAAAATATGTAACCATTGGGTGCACAAACTTTTGCAAAAGCCTGTATGTACACAAGCAGTCTTATAAGCTATTAATTATGGACATTCGACCATGTTCAGACCCTCTACAATCCCCTGACTCTCTCAAATCCTGGTTCTGTGTTTTGGGAACCCTGTGACAGACTAGCACTTTGTCCAGGGTGTACCTTTGCCTGCACCTATTGAGTTCCAAGTTAGGCTCCCTTCCCTCCATGACCATGATTGGGATAAGTGAGGGTAAAACGTTTTGATTAGTATGTATCATCACACATCTATTTCACATCTCCGTGTCGGGGGTTTTCAGGTTTCTTGGTATTTGTTCCTGGCTATAACAGCTGCTTCTTTTTATAGGTTTGCCACTATAAGTATCAGGCACTCAGGGGGGAGCTGAAGTGTCCTACTTCTCTATTGCTCGAAACTACACAGTCATATCAGAATATTATGACCACCCTTTGTTTCTACACTCACTGTCCAATATATCAGCCTCTGTTTACCATATAGAAGCCTTATGTAGTTCAGCCATTACAGACTGTAGTCCATCTGTTTCTCGACATACTGTGTTCACTGTGTTCTGTAATCGTCAGGACTCCCACAGGACCAGCACAGATTAGGTACTATCTGGGTGGCGGATCATTCTCAGCACTGCAGCGACAAAAATCTGTGTGTACTCGGGTTGTAAACCTGTTCATACTGATACCTTGAGGCCATGAGTTCTTCTAAAGCCCTATAGCTATGGATGATGGTACACTGTATGGCCAAAAGAATGAACCTCGTCATACAGGCATGGAGTATCGTAGACAAATAGTACAGTACAATGGGTTGTACTCATCAACTTTCATCAACATCACGTCCAATGTTTTCTCAAATTGATGGACAATTAGGCTGGCTTGTACAGATCCCTGACCATAACTCCATCAGACACCTTTGAGGTGCACTGGAATGGCAAAAATGAGCAGTGTTCATCATTAGTGTCTGTCGCAGTCATGCTCAAACTCTAGTGGAAAGCCGCCTTAGAATATTTTGGATCAAGGTGTTTGGGTTTCCACAAACTTCTGACTAGTTTGTTTTTCCTGTATGAATTTTGATGAGCACAAGGGTGCATGTATCCCTGATTTACGCAGTGGTGAGCTAGCCTATTGGATAACAGTGCCACCTGTGCTGTTGAGGTAGTGGTCTATATGGTAAACATGTTTGCGTGAAGTCTCTGGCCTTCTAATTGGATGGTTGTGAGTTTAAATCCCCACTTCGTCCATTCAGTTTTCCCATGCACCCAGTTTCATCAATTTATCCATCCAGTCCATGTAGTTCCCTCAGTCTATCCAATCTTCCACACCTCTAATTCATCCAGTCGAATCTAGTCCTAATATATTTATCTTTTTCCTATTCAATCCAGTCACCCAATCTAATTTCCCTAGTCCAGCCAATCATCCATGTATGAATGAATCCAATCCATCTTATTACAACAGCCCATTAATTCATCCTTCATTCACTCTTTAAATTTCTTCATTACATTCATCCAGTCATCCACAGCCATCAAGCCAACCAGTTTTCCAGTCCACTCATCTAGCCATCCTTTCATTCAACTCATCCATCCATTCAATTCACCCAATTCATTAAGCCCATCCATTCATCTGTCTATTCTAATCGAGTCTACAGTGGAACCTCAGGATTCGAACGCTTCTTCACTTGAGTAATTCACGCATTGAACGTTATTTTTTTTTTTGGCCCCTAAATTTGAATAAAAATTCTGACTTTGAACATCGGCATCCTAAATTGAACACTAAATGGGTGCGAAATTCTAACCACGATGCACATAAATCCAGTCCAGTTAATGGCAATAATGCACCAATAAGATATGCCAATCTCAATTAAATTGAAAAGAAGAATAACAAATAGGGTGTGCTCATGAGCATATCTTATATTATTACTTCTTGTATTATTATGCATATTATATTAGTCTATGGGTTCGATTACAGACACACCCTTAGTCACGTTTGTCACAATGGTTATAAAGTTTCACTTTATATTCACATTACATCTGTATACAATATTTCACTTATTCATTTTTTAATGATTTTATGAATTGTATAACATTAATTTTGTGCTTTTAATCATGAATTACATACAAATATAGGCAGAAAAACAATCATTCGGGGGTTGGGAACAGATTACTCCTATTTCGTTACTATGGGGAAATTTGATTCCGACTTCAAACAAATCTGAATTCAAGCGAATTATCTTTGAATTCCGAGGTTCCACTGCATCCCTCTCAATCCAGACCAGTCCACACCATCCATCCATCCACTAATCCAATAGCGTCAGTCCTATTCATCGACCTATCCAATTCCTCCAGTCCATCCAATAAATCTGTTCTCTGCATCCTATCCATTCCATCCATCCTTTTGTTCATCTGTTATGTTCTATTAATCGTAGCTCAATCCAGTTCAACACATCCATCCAGTCCATTATTATACATTCCACATTGCAGCCATCCCTATTCATCCATTCAACTGTACAGATCCTCAAGGCCACCGTATGTCCAATCCATGCGTGCATTCATGAATCTCCTGTCCATCAGATCCAGTTCAATAATATCGCCTTATCCATCCATCTTTACCATTTCGGCTTACCTTCACCAATCACTTTATTAGCTACACCACCTTGTTTCTACACTCATTGTCCATTTTCAGTTCCACTTACTGTATAGAAGCACTTTGTAGTTCTATTTCTCTACATACTTTTAGTCCCATTTGCTCTGTTCCATAATTCAGTCATTTCCTTATACATTTGTTGATAAACTGGAGATCCTCTGCCCATTGTTTTTACTTCTCAAAGACATTCATGGATACTGCTTTTGTACCAAGTAATGATTCTAATCACCTGTTTGAAATCACATCATTATTTCTGTCTTTACCTCATTACTAGCCCTAAATTGCCTCAGTCCAAGTTTTTGTTGGGATGTGTTGCAGGCCTGAAATGCAGGAATGGGTGTTTATTAACAAAGGAAATGAAGTTTTCCAGAAAAAAACATGAATATATTTTCTTCATACTGTCTGTGATAAAATAAAAGTCAAATGTAATGTAAGGAGCACTGTATACATTTTGTTTTATTTGCAATATCCATACCACCCCAACTTTTTTTGGTTTGGGGTTGTATAATTAGTCCTGGAGTGCCTGTAGTGTTTCAGCATGCTATGTTTTTCTTGAAAACCTTAAGAGTAGGTAGTGTAGAGTAGCTTGAGTAATGGGAGCCTGAGCTGGCGTAAGTGTGCCTCTAAACTATTTCCTACTCAGCGATGTTGGGGAATGAGAGCGACAGGTGCAGCCACCAAAATAGAGGGAGGGGTGAGGGAGAGATGGAACAGGAGGAGTAGGTGGAGAAGGAAAAAACAGATAAGTAAGATGATTATCAAATATAAATATGGCTGTTTTGTCGTCTAACTGCATGAAGGCATTGTGTTTTACTTTAGAGGTAGAAGAGATATATGGAGGAATATGAAACCTCATCCCTGTCAGTGATGAATTGAGAGCTTCGTCCTGACACTGAGTCTATTTTCTGTTTCACGTTGCTCAGCACATATAGTCTGAGCTGGAAATTTGCTGTTATTTATCCCTCAATTTCTTTCTTTCCTCATACTGCATTTTCCTCATACTGCATTCTCAAGTCTTTCCTTTCTGAGTACAGTAGCATTTCATGGAAACTTACAGCTTGGACTTGTTTCTGTTATAATTTAACATTAAGGTAGGTGGCCAACAGAATGTACGGTAGATGGCTGTTTTATTGAGTGGCTTTGGCTATTTCAGCCACACCCACTACAAATAAGCCATGCAATCGTCATTGAGATATTCCATGGTCTATTCATCAATAATCCTTTCAAACATTCAAATAGTCCTTATGACTGTTCATACACTCTTACCGCAGTTCAGTGAGGCCAGACGGCAGTTCTGGGACTCGTGTCCAGGTCACTATGGTGCTGGACTAGTAAGTTGTTGCTGTGCTGCCCATGTCCATGATTAGACTTTTAAATATTTTAAGCCTATACATGGAAAAAACTACAGGGAAAAAGCCTGGAGAAGACACAAAATGCATCTTGTAACATTTGTTCGTAAAACTTTTGGCACTTTCACAAATTATATGATTGTGTTTTGGTAAATTCATTCCATTAGTTTTGTTGAGAATCGAAAACGATGAGTACGGAGCAAATTTTTCCCATAAGGAATAATGTATATTGAATGAATCTGTTCCAGACCCCCAGAAAACCCACAGTGAATAAGGCATTACATGCATTAATGGAGTTGTTGTACAGGGGCGTCCTGATTTACGAAGAGGATATGTTCAGACAAATCCATCATAAGTTGAATGCGTCATGAACCAATTGGTTTAATATAGTCTGTACTGTGTCATAGTGGAGCCGACCCTACGTTTAAAACACTTACCTTAACCTACAGTTGGCCAAAAGCTTATTTTATAATAGTGTTGAAAATCTCATGTCATTTACTGAGTAATGGATTGAAAGTGAAAAGTAAAAGCAAAACACTTACTCTATTGGTGAACTCATGGTGCTAATGCTAACTGCTCTGTGTGAAAGTAATCGGAGGACTGCTTTTGGTTGGCTGTAATCATCAACCAATTTTGGATCTAGTACTATAGATGTAAAAATAAAGAAAAATATGATAAAAATAGCGTAGATCTTCTAAGCAAGGCTGTTGTGAACCTGAGTCACTGTGAATTGTGAATCGAGTTTCGGCTGAAACGAGTTGCGTGGCTCGACTCACAAGTTTAAGCAAGTGCGCCGAGTACCGAACAAACGACTAGAGCCGAGATAAATTTTTCTAGTCAAAATACGCCAAGAACCGAATTTGACGAGTTCCGAGTTGGTCGAGAACTGAGGTACCACTGTATTATTTTGCCACGTTTCTGTTGTAGAGCAGCATTTGTAATGACACACGGAACAGTGTAGCCTCTGGTGCAGAAAGGTTTATTAAACACAAAGGTTCATCCCCAAATGTGGCGTCGGGACAGTAGAACGAAAAATAACTTGCCCTTTTGGTCAGGTCCAGTAATATGATCAGTTGACAAACGTCAAAGTGAGGTGCACAGGCAAATGTCAGCGAAGCACAAATACAAAGCAAAGCAAGCCCGCAGCTTCATTCCTTCATGGAAAATTCTGTGACCGAGATGTTTTACAAAGTTTGGAGGGAATATCCCAAGAGGGTGGACAAAAGTGGTTCTGTTTTTTGTAAGAACTACAATTTTTAGAATACAGTCACAAATTTGTCTGTCACATCACATTTGTAGCAGCGGCAAAAGCCACTAGCACACCTGGACCACTGGACTTGGGCATGTGACAGACAAAGTTAAAAAGAAGTCCTGGCTGATGAGATCGACCTACAAATTAAAAATGGACTGGAACTTGGTAGGCAGTACTGTACCAATATGGCTTAGAGAATGTAATATATCCATGCGAATGATAACGTTAAGATGACGTCTAGCTTTGATAACGTTTATAAAGTGAACGTACTTAGAATAAAATAGAAACACAACTCCGTGGTAGAAATTTAAGAAGTTTTATTTAAACAAATCATTAGGTTTGCTATATGACCTGAAAGCCTTTGCTTATTTACAACAGAAAGTTGAAGAAAATAAGTGAATGTACCATTATTGTAAGAATAAAACTTTCAGTGAACTACATGGAATATCGCAATATACATTGTATGGCAATGTATCATGTATCCATCTAGGGCCCTGTGGAATCTGTTTTTTCTTTAAGAAAATAACTACAGTTAAACAATAATGAAATTGCTACTATAATGTAGCATAAAAAATATCAGGGAAAGGCTTTATATAATTTATAGCGCAACTTGTAACTTCAGCAATTACATTTCAACAAACCTGTTAGTAGTGCCCTTAAATCGTTAGGATACTGCTGTGCCCTGAACTTTGCAATTAAGCCTACAGATGTACCGATTGCAATTATCTTGGACGATTCCGATTTTTCTTTCTATCTATGCATTTTAAACGACAGCATACAGAAACATTTTTCCTCAGCTTTTTTTTTAAGGGAGACGTCTTCATTGCTAAAGTAGGAGTGGGCGATATGACGATATTTTAATTTTGATCATTTTGGTATTGTGATACAAAACGTGTCTTCTGAGCATGAGGAGATCATCAATGCTTAAAGAACACTGACCAACTGCATGTTTCATTATGAGGAGCATATTTAGCCATGTTTAGGTATGTGAAGTACCCCATGTATGACGCATTCATATGAATACTGTGATGCGTTTCATCCCCTCATACACAAACGCACTCTTAATTAGGGAAATACTGCATAGCCTGTTATAAACTTTTGACAGGCATAGGATATTTATTTCTGCGTATTTTACACTAATTGCATATATGCATTTATTTGCTTTGTTTTATTGACAGTGCATTTACCATGCTGGCAGTTTTTGTAGCCTCCTTAATCTATTGGATAACCTATGAGCTGGAGAAAATGTTGTTTTCAGGTATGACTGCTGCCATGTCTAATCTGTTTAACTGGTGGACTTGGTTTTGTATGTAGCTTTCATTTAATTTGTTACGGCACTGGATAGGAGATGTGAGCGCATCTCAAATAATGTCAACCATAAACGTTCCTGCATGATCTAATCGGTAGTGTTTGATTAGCTCACTTATTCAGTGTTTGGAGAAGATTTTTTTTTTCTGTCTTGTCGTCTTTACAGATTTTTGGACTCTGCTTAAGAGACCTCCTAAGCTACTCCTTGCAATTTTTCACCTTCGGAGCTCTTCTAGGGGTTAAGATGCTTTATGAATAACTTTTTACTAGGATCTGCTCTTAGCTTTAAGAGGGAAACACCCACAATTCTCCGATTTTTCTGTGCATTTCCACGTTCTTGTTCTCCACATAACCAAAACCATCGGTCCCTACCTATTTTGGATGTTCTCCACTCATCCACTTACCTGATCCATCTCTTCATCATGTAATGCAGACCTGGCCTGAGAAAGGCTGTATCTGCAAGTTGGCAAAGGGGGGAATTCCCTCAGTATAGTGCGTCTCCCAGTATAGACTACAGATGACCGATGTGGCTCTATCCGTGCCCGTAGTTGCCTGTAAAAGTGCTTAGTGTGTGGATTAAGAAATGTGAATCTGCTGGCTTTACACATTTAGCGGTGATGGCTCCATTTTGCTGCTTTTTATAATACAGTACAGTACATATTTTATTTTAGTGAGTCAGCTGTGCTTCAGTATTATTTTTTTTCATACAACTAAGGGTGAGCCCATGCTAGTAGGAACTTGGTGTTGAAAAATCATTTGAAAAAGTAGTAAACTGCTTTGACTACTCTTACCAATACATAATGAACACATTATATTGATAGCACTGCTCACTGCGATATAGTGCTACACTCTGTGGTGCAGGCAAAGACTTCCCTCTAGTCATTTGAACAAACAAAGACCAGGACTGCCCGAACATTTGAGTTGGACTGTACATTGTGCAGCCTTACCAGATATAAGTTGGTAGTTGGCATTTGTACAGCCCCTTTGATGCCACCCACCTGTAGCTGACTCTGTGAGAGCTCTTTAAACAGTAAATAGTCCATACCTGCTTCAACACCCACAGGGATCAGAGCACTTGCACTGAGTCATGCTACAGTTTGGGTTTGGATGCTTAGATGTATATTTGTGAGCTGAACATTTGTTCCACACAAGTACTTTAGCACCTTGGCCTCGTAGTGCGAATAGCCTTTATGTTAATGTGTACGAGTCCAAATGAGCCACTTGTTTAGGTAGAAGTGAAGTTTAAACACTAAACGTTGATGAGCACAAACATTGTGACCACTCACTAGGGGTGGGGGAAAAAATCGATTCTTAGGTTCATTGCGATAGGGATGTGGATGATTCTGGATCGATTCATAAATGTCAAAAATCGAGTTTGTTAGACTAATTGTAGGGCTGCACCATGATGAACATTTTTGGTCCACACATTTTGTCCACACACGGAGTAGTTCTCACTTAAACAAAAAAAAGATAAAACGCAATTGTTTAAGCATTAAACATACATTATAAAAGTTTGTTTGTAATCATTGAAATGTATTTTTTTTATTTTAAAGTAGTTTGTACCTACATATGTGCTTTTTTTCCCATCTTTGGCTTAATAATTTCGGTTGCCGAATATTCGGTACATTTCTAGTTAATTGATA
This sequence comes from Ancistrus triradiatus, assembly GCA_025084515.1. NCBI lineage: Eukaryota > Metazoa > Chordata > Actinopteri > Siluriformes > Loricariidae > Ancistrus > Ancistrus triradiatus. The sequence goes on from JAJAGP010002931.1 coordinate 18,868, forward strand.
ACTTGATGTTGATGGAAAGCAAAACATGGATCTTGGAATTGAGGAAGTGCTGCCCTGCACGGATAGTCTACGACCTGCACATAAGACACCAGAGACAAAAAAACATGTTTAATCTTCCACCCAACTCGGAAAGGGTGACGCAAATTACAAACTCTATCACAACTTATACTGCCAAGGATTTTCATCCATATGTAGTCTTGAGAACCAGGTCTTTCCCACCATGTTGTGCACTTTTAGACAGGATACTGCATCTCGGCTCCAAAGATATTTTATTTTAAGACTTTGAAAAGACTTTTACAAAGCTAACATCTGACACCCTCTCACATCTAAAGACAAGTAACAGACTATGATTTTGCAAAGGCTGGGGATTTTGCATGGTCACCATTTGTAACACTCTCACTAGATACCCTTTTGAAATCATTTCCAAACTTTTGAAAACACCTGAAAATCATCAGTCAGAACGTGAAACACAGCCTGATCAGCCACACACAGGCTGTACATTTGCATTGAACTCTGACAAATCTACAAAACAGCAAATATTTAGAAATAAATGTAGCACAGTAAAATATAGCGACCTGTAAATCCACACCTACTGAACTGCAAAAAAGTCTGTTTTTTAAAGTTGTCGCTTCAAAGGCTTGTTTTCAACCATTTTGTTGTGTATTATTTGTTTGGCCAGGTAAAATGTTACAGCATCATTGATGTCTTTCCAACACTTGTGGATCATATGGAGCTCATTTTCAGCACTTTTGCACCCATGTTTGTCTTTGGACTATCTGACGTTCAATGTGCTCTTTGGGGCGCTTTCTTTTGAGGTGGTGGAACAGGTTTGTTCAATCCTTTCTTTGCATATTTTGGAAAAAACTGCTTGTCATGTCTTTTTCCAAAAAAAATCCATCCAGTTTCATATAACTGACAGCTAACTGACACTTTTAGTCACCAGTCCCTCCACATGTTGCCAACAAAAGGGAATTTGCGTGTCCTAAAGACCTTCGTGTTCTCGGATATCATTGGATTAATTGCGTGTCTATCAGGGATGATGAAACTCCTTGGGGTTCGATTTCCTTTGTTCACCTTAATCTGAGTCACCTCACAGGCTCTGCACTAGCACATTAGTACTGGATGTAGGTTGAGTCTCATATAAAGCGTTATGGATCCCAGAAATCCCCTCATGGCTCAGAGTTTATTTATATGGTCATGAGTTAAGCCTGTGAGTATGAGGGTTCAGGACTGCAGCTTTGCACGTCGATGTAGTGCTCGTCAAGGCAGTGACGCACACACTCGCGCACTCTCACAACTCGGCGGCATGATTTGATCAGCAGGAGTGAGTTTGGGCTGTCTGACTGATTTAAATATTATGTCTATTTGTGTCTAGTGGGTCAAGTGGGTCAATGGATAATCCAAGAGCTTTTCTGACCCTTCAATGCATTATGCTTCACGCTTTAGCATCTACAGCATTTAGCAGACGCCCTTATCCAGAGCGACTTACAATTGGTACAGTCTTACAATCCAAGCAATTGTGGGTTAAGGGTCTTGCTCAAGGACCCAACAGTGGTAGCTTGGCAGAGGTGGGATTTGAACCCTGGACCTTCTGGTCCAGAGTCCAGTACCTTAACCGCTAGGCCACCACAGTCCAGGTCAGCAATGGATAATCCAAGAGCTTTTCTGACTCTTCAATGCATTACGCTTCACAACCATGGGGTCCTCTAAACTGGGATATGTTAATACTTATAAATGGATTTTTAAAGACATCTAAACATTCACTGCTTAATTCTCAATGTCTGAAGTCTTATTAAATTAAACAAAAGGCAGTTGTTCCAGTCAAGGCATTGAATTAGACGACCGTCTAATACACTCTTAGTATTCCAAAATGTTTTCTGCTGAGGTGATGGAGTGAGTCACCACCAGTGGCACCAACAGCAGCTTTGGAATATATAGCCATTTGGGCTGCATTGGATTTTTTAAAACCCAAAAATCTTCCAAACTGCAGACGCAGCTCCTTTCCTGAGGACAAGTTCTTCATTGCAGCTCCATCCTCACTTTCTTTATCCTCCATCTGTTTTCTGTTTTTCAATCGGTGCTGTGCTGTGCGTTACGCTACCTGGCTAACTAGCGAGCTATGAACAATGTATTTTGCTGCCTGTTGTTTAGGCTATGCTACAGTACGGCGGTGTATGGAAAAAATTCATAGCATGTGGGAAATTAAAAACCCACCACTAGAGCATAAGCTCAGATGTTACCAAAGACACTCATGGCCTTAAAAGCAACATGTGGTATTTTCCAAGGTCTTACCAGATATTATAGTAGAATCCAGGGTTGCCAGATATAAGCCCAAAATAATCCCCAAGGAAGCAAAATCTGTAAGAATAAGCAGACCTGACAACCATGATTTGTTTTATTTTGTTGTTGTTGTGTGTGTTTTTTTTTTTTTTTTTTTTTTCTTTTTTCAGTAGCCGCTCTGTGCAAACTGAAATTGGGTAAAATCCAGCTCAATTTATTGTATTACTTCATTTGATTTCTAGATCTGGGTAAGCTGTATATATGACCACTTGAATAATCAGATAGCTGCAGAAATCCAGCTATGATTGGATTATTAAGTTTATGCAAAAGCACTCACTGTTATGCCCTTTAGCAAGGGCTTTGTCCTTTTCACTCCCCAGCTCAGGTGCACATTGTTGGGGTTAAAGGCATCTGCTAAATTCTGTAAATGCAGAATTATAAAAGGAAGTGAACTTTTGATACGATGGAAGAAGAGCTAGTCCTTCATCAGTGACCGTCTCCTGTGCACGGTGCATTCCAAGCTGATAGTTCAGGATCACTGAGGAGTGCGAGTCACTGGAGCAGCTGGCTCTTTTTAGAAATCTGCTTCATCTCCATATCAGGGTCAGGTCTCACTCTCATGTGTATCTGTGCTCCCTCACAAACAACCTTGCAGCAGTTTATGTGGGACTTTACTTACAGACTTATTTGGCGTCACGGGCATGTTTATGAACTGATTTCTGATATCTTCATCACTCAGCATTAACTTATACTGTATATGCTGTATGTTACCTCCATAATACATGCAACCTGTAAATAGTGAAGTTTCATGTACTGTGATGTGTTACTACAGAAAAAATAAAAACCAAAGGGCAGACCGTCCCCATTTCCAGTGTGTTAAATAATCCAGCCAGACAGATTTGGGCTAGCAGAACATTAATGATGGATTATCCTAAATGACACAAACTTACAGTGAGAATAAAGACGGTTTAAAAAGAAAGAGTAATACAAATGATGAAACCGTGCACTCAAGTGGAAAGGGCGATAACTGGTGAGCAGAATATAGCATGCTTGCATGATGAGTGATGGAGCGACAGCTGAGAATGTACCCTGTCAGCTGGAGAGCTGCAGCGCAGAGTGTTTTATTAGTGTATTCACACCCCACCATGTTTGTGTGTGTCTGTATGCGTCTTGGTGTGTATGAGTCCCGACTCAGAAAAAAGTTGGGACAGTTTGGAAAATGGAAATAATAAAAACAAACAAAAACTCAGTATGAACCTGAGATATTGTAGTTTTTTTTCTGGTCAACTTCATTTGATTTGTTAATAAACATCCAGGCCTGCAACACTTTCCAAAAAGTTGGGACAAGGGCAATTTAGGGCTGGTAATGACATTTCCATTTACAGCATTTAGCAGACGCCCTTATCCAGAGCGACTTACAATTGATACAGTCTTACAATCCAAGCAATTGTGGGTTAAGGGTCTTGCTCAAGGCCCAACAGTGGCAGTTTGGCAGAGGTGGGATTTGAACCCTCGACCTTCTGGTCCAAAGTCCAGTACCTTAACCACTAGGCTACCACAGTCCCGAGGTAAACAAACTAAATAATGATGTGATTTTGAAACAAGTGATGTCAACAGTAGCCCAAGATTTGGCAGTATCCATGAAAGGAGAGTCGTTGTGGAGCAAATATGGGCAGAGGATCTCCTGTTTGTCACCAAATGTGCTAGAGAAGTGTTGAAATGTTTACAAACAATGTTCCTCAAAGGAAGATTGGAAGGGATTTGGATATTTCAGTGCTTTTTTCAGATTTGGCCTGTTTTGACAGATTCTGTTGGCATTGTGTTATCTCAGGATGACATTGTGGTGCTCCAGTGTAACAGCCACCGTCCTGAAGGAACAGATTAAGCTGTGTCTGTCTTGTGAAGGATTTTGGGAACCGTTTGTGCTTCCTGGAAAACAACATCCAACGCTCAGGTATCTTCTATCCTAATGTTTTAGTTATACAGTCCCTTTAGAGGAAAGGTCAGAATAATGTCTAGCACAGACATCTGTTTTAATTCGATTTTAAAATGTCATGAGCATAAGGTATAGCTTCTATATAAACCTGACCTCGTTAAGTAAAGAGTTTCAAACTGGACTACTACCTGTACTATGAATTTTACGAATTTTGCATTGCTACTGGAAACTGCAGGTATGCACCACTTGACGTCATTTCGATCAACGTCCCATTTGTGGTTAATATAAAGAATTATATTAGCAAATAAACATCTCAAAGTCAGAATGACAGAAAACTAGTATGAGGGAACCCGTGGAAAAAGAGAATAGCAGTCCTTGAAGGCAGGGAACATGGTAAAGTTTCTTCGTTTTTGTTATTGGTAAGTGTTTTTGTAAAAGGTACAAAGATGAGAATGACTTTATTGTAGTACAGTACTGTACTAAATGTTTTCATTTAGTAAGAGCGACTTACAATTGATACAACCTTACAATCCAAAGCAATTTGGGTTAAGGGTCTTGCTCAAGGACCCATCAGTGGCAGCTTGGCAATGGCCCACAGTCCAGTACCTTAACAGCTAGGCTACCACAGTTCCGACTATTAATACTACTATAAGCACCATTAAGACTACTATTACCAGAACTATTACCACTACCAACATTTTACCTACTGCTAGCTTAGAATGCAGTAACGGAACAAGTAAAACAGAAAATATAATAAAGTAGAAGATACAATATCAGATGATATGCTACTCTTAGACCGATTCACAGATGACTGGCTACATTATGGACTGTGCTGTTAAAATTATTGCTTATTTTACTATCCGTTAGTTAACATTTGTGTTTAATTGTAGTGTTTTTAAAATGTTTTTTATTCATTTAGGGCATTTATGGAATTGAGACCTACATGCCTTAAAATTTCAAACATGTCCTGTTTTATTCATACCCAACAAGCTATAACAGGCTGCAGTTTGCACATTTACAGGTGCTTACACTTTTTTCTGTTCCGTCTCCAGAATGTGCCTCCCGACTTGGCTATCTGCGCTTTCGTACTGGAGCAGTCACTCTCGGTGCGGGCGCTGCAGGAGATGCTGGCCAATACCGTGGAGATGAACGAGGTGAGACCAGCAGAGGATTTGGAATAACCGAGCGAAATGTGGAAAGATTGAAATGTAATGAGGCGGTAGTTGCTGAGGGGTTAGGCCACCATTTTTAGACATCCTGCTTTCCCAAAAGCCTGGAGATCATCTAGACAAGGGGATCCTTTGATTCGGCTCCTGGTTGAGGTATCAGGCCCAGTTTACTTAACGAAGATTACATTTTTAAAAATGTTAGTATAGGTATTCTGATATGTTATGGAAAGTTCAAGAACAGGGACGTTGGAGCAGTGAAGCTCTCAGGATTATTGCAGGAAGAATGGAATCTGGAATGGAGGCATACGAAGGGTGAAAGCTGTTGTGCTGGTTCCATGTTCATTCATTTATTTATTTCATTTAAGGTTTTGGTTTTTGGTGTGACATGAGACAGCGTTCCTTTCTTTGCCTCTGGAAAAGCAGAACTTCCATTAGCATAACATCTACCTTTTTGTCTCTTCCCTTTCCCCTCATCGCTTTCTCTGCCACACATAGGCAATCGATTTGGACCAGTGGGTATGTTCTTGTTTTTATCCGTTTACCCCAACCTGATCAAAGTCCCTTTCTTCCATTTGTCTTTCCTGCCCAGTGTGTCTTGTCAAGATGAAATGAAATGGTGCTGCAGTCACCCCCCCTCCTCAAACCATCTTTCTCCTCAGCTCTTATAAGACCTGCTCTGCATAGCTAGAACCTTATTTATTTTCCAAAATAATTTTAAGTCTTAGTTCCTCAAGTAGTGATAGACAGAGATGAGTGTAGTGTCTCAAATTCTGCCTAAAGCTAGAAAACTCCCTCCTTGGTCCCCCTTAGGCTCTTGACCATCACACATCAAGAACTTTACCGAGCCTGTATTTCCACAAGCCATTTTAAGGGTACAGGGCTTCAAAGACAACCCTTTTTACCTGTTTGATGGTGCTTCTCCGAATGTCATCATCAAAAAATAAAGGGTTCTCTTTGGATGTGTGCCTGCCGCACTGCCATTTAATGCAGCACTGTCACCATTTCACTAACTACCATTTTCCTGATCTCTACTAAATACTAATCCACTCACCCCTCTCCACAAGATCCAACCCCATCTCTTCATCTTTGATTAATCACATTCCACAATTCTCCATTTTCACCCCATTGTAACCAGTAAAAATGCTCTGCTTAGCCTTCTAGTCCTAGTAGATCTTGGTTTAGAAGAGATTTGTGCTTTCCTCCAAGGGTGTGGTCCATTTGGAAATGATTTAGCCTATGTAGGGTATACATTTACAATTTTTAACAATACAGTGGTACCTCGGATCTCGATCACGAGTCGAATTCAGTTTTTGATGCATTTTTACTAGAAAAATTTGTCTTGGTTCTTTTCAATACTTGCTTAAACTAGTATGAGTCGTGCCCCGCAACTTGTTTCAGTTAACACTCGATTCACAATTCAGTACACAGTGATTGTGATTCAGATTTGCAATAGCCCTCTCTCAGTGATGATCTCCGCTGTGTTTATCATGTTTTTTACATCTACAATACTGTGTTCTTAGTGCAAATAAGTCTCAATGGGTCTCAAAAGTAATGAGTTAGTAATGACAGCCAACTGAAAGGAACTGAATCCTCTTGGCTTTCAGGCTGAGCAGTTAGCATTACCACCAATAGAGTAATTGTTTTGATTTTACTTTTCACTTTTAATGCATTACAGTGTGGATTTTCTGGGGTCTGGAACGGATTAATTCAGTTGACATTATTCCTTATGGGACAAATTTGCTCGGTACTCAGCATTTTTGGTGCTTGACATACCTTCTGGAACTAATTAACAACAAGAACTGAGATACCACTGTGTTTACACCCATCTTACAACCATCAGCATTCATTTTAAGGCATAATATGGATAATGTAGCCTTTGTGGGGATAATACAGAGACATGATCATTTCCAAATGACCCTCAGCACAAATGTAGCCTACAAAGATTGAGATTGCATGCTATCATCTGCTGGTCTGTGGCCCTGAGGACTAGAAAATGACATCCACGCTCATGTAATAGAAATTAATTCTTCATTACTTAGCAATGGAAATATTCACTATGCCTACTAATCATGAGCGATATCTAACTGCTGCTTTTCAGACTAAACCTCATGCTAGGCAGAGCCTCAGATTGGGCAGGAAATCCCAGGCTGGGTTGAACTCAGTTAACCGTTTTGGTTATTTATATTGCGTTAAATGTATGCTGTATCTCCAAAATTACCTTCATAGTGAACTGCTGTTTAGTACAGCATTTGGGTTTAGTAAGTTAGCGCTATAATGCTCAATGTTAATATTTGACAGATGGATAGTTAGCTACATCAAGCTAAATTGGGTGGTTTTTTTCTGTTTGTTTGTTTTTGTTAGAATGGTAACGTGCAGTAGTAGTTCATTCACGAACAGCCTTGTGCACAAGCATGAGCACCTCTGGTCAATTTAGCTTCTTTCTTTAACATTTAAGGCCCAAGTTTGGAAAAAAGAAATGCACAAAGGTCTGGGCAGCTTTCATTAAAATGCAGAAATAAGTCATTTTTACGTGTGCTCCTTGTACATTCTTTAACTTAGAAATAAACAAATCGAGTGTAGTCAAGAGACCTAATACTATTTTAGAATGCTGTTGTATTAGTAGAGCAGCCTAGGGGGCTCAGTGGTAAGAGCCGGCTGCTGGAAACATCACTGTCTGAAGTTCAAATCCCGGATCGGGCTTTCAGTGTGAAGGTTGAGTGATGTGTTTACTGAACCCTGTGCTGAAGTAGTGCCCTGTCCAGGGTGTGCCTCTGCCTGCACCCAGTGAATATCAGATTAGGCTCCTGTGCTTGGTTGCATAAAACACCTCAAGGTTTTCCCTTTAGTAACTTTAAGGGAAGATTTTCCCTTAGCCAAGGGAATTGCATAAACTGAGGGATTTACTGCAGTGACTGAGGTTTTGTTGTCAAAGTTCCATTGTTTCCAGGGGGGGACAATATACAGTATAATTTTATTTAAAAACAATACGTATTATACATTTATTTTAAAGAGGAAGAGAAAAAGAATATTCAAAAATAAACCTCATGTTCTCAGGCTTTCAAGCTGTAAGAAGTTTTTGCATCCCTTAAATAAGTGAATTTACCATTTAGGAGCTTTATGCAACACTTAACGGTTTCTAAGTGTTTACTCATGGGGCATTCGATACTTAAAGGAACATATGTTATAAGGGTTTATGACAATTTCCATTAAGAAAGCCCTTAGGTAACACTTAAGGCACTTTTTCTGCAAAACACCTAACTTTAAGAGATGTTAAAGGGCAATCTTAAGGGACATTTTCACTTAAGGTGTTTTATGCAACTGCTCATTAACACTACTCACGACATCTCTGTTCGTCCACTAAAGCACATAGTACATTCCAGGTATTTTTATTTGTTTTTAACTTGTATGGTCAAGGCAGAAACCAACCCTAGATGTGGTGCCAATTCATGGCAGGGCATACAAGCACGCAATCAATCTCTTCCTCACACTGAAATGCATTAGAGAGATCAAATAACCTTACGTAGAAATGTCTAGACAATAGAATTATACCATAAATATGCCTAGATTGAGGTACAGTGTAATGTTTGGGCGTTAAGCTCCCAACACCGAGATGGAGTAACAGATAGTACATCCCTGCACAGCATTGGCATTAGCAGGGCTTCACCTGTCTACAAACTAGAGCTGACCTTTGGTGTGATAATGAGAATAGCATGGCATGTGGAAGTAGTGGGGGATATGAGGGTCTGTCAGTAGGAGCCCCAGCTGCTAATGTGGACACAATGACAGCTGGCACTGTAACACGTTGACCTAAACAGGTGGATTAAGGTGTGCATAACCTCAGTGTGCATTCTCTCTCTCTTTCTCTCTCAAGCCCAGACCATGCTACTGACCCAGATGACCATATTTACAGTGGTAGTGATGGTGATGATGACTAATAACAATAATCATTGTGTCTCCTCATTCCTAAAACTGAGTGTCGAGAAGGGACGTCCTCGTGGGAGCTTTTTGTGATTTGGCGTGCGGTCTGACGTTTGTTTGTACCTGTGTGTGTGCTCTTCCTGTGGTAATCCACTTCCTTCAAGTGTGATAGGAAGGGAAGAGATGCCCATTAGTCCTCAATTCATGATGCTCAGAGTCTGTTCGATGTTCGTCTAGCACTGTTTTGTCGTGCTCCTTATATCTGTCTTTACGTATGAAACGTGAAATCCACGCATTTATACTTACTGAGATGTCACACTTGCACAAAGATGCACAACTGATTCATTTGTCTTGTCATTTGGCGCTCCGTATCCAGTCCTCTCAGGGTGGAGGCCATCGAACGCTGCTGTATGGTCATGCGATCCTGCTGAGACACAGCCACTCTGGCATGGTAAGTAGCAGAATCTACTGCTATTCTACTTTTAATATGCAGTGTACTGACAAAAGTTTGTGGACACCGTTTCTAATTACTAAGCTCTGCACTTTCAGCAATGCTCCATAGACAGATGTATTCTCCATAGACAGATGTTGGCAGTTGAATGGGATGATGTCCTAGTGACTCTCAACAAGTCAGTTCATCAACCTTCTGCCCTGCTGGCCTTAAAGTCCATAGAAAATTGGTTTGTCAACTTTGATTGAGAGCTCGGCTTGCACAGAATCTTGACCTCAACTCAGACATCTTGAAAATGCACTGGAATGCCAAAAAATGAGTCAGGGCTTATCGTCTAATATCAGAAGCCAACCTCAGTCATGTTCCAAAATCTAGTGGAAAGTCCTTTCAGAAAAACAAAGGCTGTTGTAGCAGCATATCTGTGTGGGGGGGCAAACTCCATATTAATACCCATTTTTGGATGTAATTTGTTTTGGTGTCCACAAACTTTTGTCTGTATAGTGTATGCATTTTAACACAGACACTTTCATAGAGGTCGGCTCCAGAATGTTTTTGTCCTTTGTAAATGGATATTAAAAATATCTTTGTGGCATATCAGACAACCCTAACATTTAATTGAAGTATAAAAATGTTATAGCGGCAGAACCTGTCAAAGGGTGCTCTGTCCTATGTGGTCTCTCTCCATTGTTGTCTTATGTGGCTAAATCTTCTCTTCATCTGAGGTCAAAGTAGAGACCTTAGATACAGGGGAAAGAGTCATGAAAATTTTTGGCAAGTGAAAATGTTTGACCAGAAAATGGCACTTTTGGAACATTTTTGACCAAAAGAGTAATGTTAGGCTGTATCAGAGAGTTGAGATGAATGCGTCTTTAATTTTTACATTTACAGCATTTAGCAGATGCCCTTATCCAGATCGACTTACAATTGATACAGTCTTACAATCCAAGCAATTGCGGGTTAAGGGTCTTGCTCAAGGACCCAACAGTGGCAGTTTGGCAGAGGTGGGATTTGAACCCTGGACCTTTTGGTCCATAGTCCAGTACCTTACCCACTAGGCTACCACATTCCATAATTGAGAACTTGAGGACAAAGAAGCTGCCAAAGAGCACTTTTTTTTTTTTGTCCCAGTAGTATTCCAGTGAAAGTCCAGACCTTTTTGTTTATGGTTAGATTTAAAAATATTCTTTTGGACCATCATCCAGAAAATGCCATTTGTTGGCATGAAGGTGGCATCTAGTTGATTGGAAGACTTAAATTTTAAGACTTGGAGAGCCTTTCATCTCTTGCAAATTTTGTCAAAAATGAGCTGTTATTGTTGTTATTTAAGAACAATTGTTATTTAAGGCTTTTCTTGGAATACTGTTCAATTAAAGTCTATATGGATCTCATATTTAAAGTACATTTGCATATTTTTCATTAATTAAACTAATTACCCACCAATATATCTTAACAACCATCTTTATCAATGGTGCACCTAATTTTGTTCTGTATGCTGATTATTTCAATACAATGCAGGTACAAGATGAACATCTGACCAAGTGTGAACAGGGTTATAGTTGAGTTCTGAAGTTTAACCTTCTCATGCACACTCCTGCTTTTGTAGTACCTCAGTTGCCTGACCACCTCACGCTCACTCACAGACAAGCTGGCTTTCGACGTGGGCTTGCAGGAGGACTCGACAGGTATGTCTAATGAGGATGAGTTATTGTTACGAACATAAAAAAATATAGTGTACAATGTGCAGTAAATGTTAATTCTGTCATTATACTATAATCCTCAGGTGAAGCATGCTGGTGGACCATCCACCCTGCCTCCAAGCAGAGATCAGAAGGTGAGAAGGTCCGAGTGGGAGATGACCTGATCCTGGTTAGCGTATCGTCAGAGAGATACCTGGTAGGACTCTAACTTGTTTGTTCTTTTCTCAGATGCACTGTACATGTAGATTGACTCTTGCCTGGTGTGGAGAACATTTCTGTCAGTGGCATGCAGTGCATTCCCTTCTAGCCTCCCAGCTCGGCCCAGTCTGGCCCTTTTTTTTTTTTGTTGAAACTCTCTCACCAACAAGCTAAAAGAAAAATTAGAGGTGGCCTTTGATAAGCGCTGTATTTAACAGTAGTATTCATTGTCTTCGACATTACAGTCCCTTTCTTTTGTAGATAGGTTTTCTGTCCCATGGAACCATCTCACTGAAGTGATTGAAATGACATTTGAGCCTTTGGTCACTTGGTCAGATTCTCTTCTTCAACAGCAAGGGTGGTGCTGCCCAAGACCTGTATTCCCTAATTGAGAATGAGTGTATGAATGAGCCCTTTTGAAATGAATAGGTACTAATTGTACAATTTGTGGTACAGTGATGTGTATGTGTTTAAACGTTTGGGTTCGTCTCTGTGCAGCATCTGTCCTACGCCAGTGGGGACTTAATGGTGGACGCCTCGTTCATGCAGACTCTGTGGAACATGAATCCAGTCTGCTCCGGCTGTGAACTGGCAGAAGGTGAGTGTTTATTTACTTTGAAAATGGAAAGTTATGATATCTCAGTTTATCTGAGTAATATGTCTATATCTATATATCTCTCCTTTGTAGGTTATTTGACCGGTGGCCACGTCTTACGCTTGTTCCATGGTCATATGGATGAATGTTTGGCTATACCAGCACCTGACCAAGGAGAAGAACAACGCAAGTGAGACAGGAAGCACCAGCAGCACTATAAGGACTCAATATTTGAAGCATTTGCCATTGGGGTTGGGCAGATTAGACATTTGTCATATTGTTTTCAGATAATAGTGCGCAATATGTTATTACGGGGGGGGGTGTCACGGGAGAGCCAATGCCTAGTCAGCGTTATAATCGATGTACTCACGAGCATTTCTGAGACATTGAAAGCTAGAAGTGATATGTAATTGATTAATCTTAGGTAAATGTATGATGGGTAAAAGAGGAAACAAGTCATGGAATAGCCTGTTTAATATTTCAAAATGGTTCCAATTTCAATTACATTTGACCGTCTTCCCCCTTTGAAAAATAAAATGTCCTCATTTCGAATGCATTATGCAATAATTTAATGGAGACGGAAGAATTCGGAACTAAAGCAGCCTACTTGCCCAGCACTGCTCAAAGCAAGTCCGGTTTATAGTGTGTTCATAAAGTACGCCTTTGAAACATGGTTGTCACAAATAAATAAATAAATCAGAACATTATGCTGGAAGGTGGAAGAGGAAAAAAAGTGTTCTAATCTAATAACCTCACTGGATATAAACACGAAAATGAACACCGGATTATCTTGATCATGTTATCAATGTATTGGTGCTATCTAGTGACCATTATGTGCCAATAACATCGTCCTTTTTCTGAGCTGTCTTTTGGCCGGTCTAGCTGGGATTTAAGTAGGTAAATCCAGTGTGTGAAGCAGAAATTTAAAATACCCTCACCATTTTTGAATACTGCGGTATCTTGGAATGCTGCCCAACCCTATTTGTCAGCATTGCTTGTGCTACCTACTCTCATTGTTCTCCACTGAGTTTTGCTCTGCATCTTTATCTTCTCAGCACTGCTCAGTACGAGTCGGGAGCTGTCTGTGGTCAAGCCCGTTCACTGTGGAGACTTGAACCTCTTCGGATCAGGCAAGAAATATTCCCCATTTTTATATATAAATGGCGTTATGGTGCAATAGCTCCAGCCTTATTAATATTAATCCTAATTACTTGTGTCTCGTAATGTTTCTGCAGCTGGAGTGGAAGTCACATGAAGTGGGGTCAGGCTTTCCGCGTTCGCCACATCACCACAGGACGCTATCTCTCTCTGGACGAGGAGAAGGGCCTGATGGTCCTCAAACCTGCCAAGGCCAGCACTAAACAGTCGGCCTTCTGCTTCCGTGCCTCCAAGGTCTCTCCTGATATACGATGAACATGTTCCCTGTAGAAATTAGATTTGGACTCCCAGTACTTACACTGTCCCTAAAATTGTATCAGATATTCAGTAGTGTCTTAGGTCACCAGTAGATTAGATTTACCATTGATTTTTGGGGACTGTGGTAGCCTAGCGGTTAAGGTACTGGACTATGGACTAGAAGGTCCAGGGTTCAAATCCCACCTCTGCCAAGCTGCCACTGTTGGGTCCTTTAGCGAGAACCTTAACCCACAATTGCTTAGATCGTAAGATTGTACCAATTGTAAGTCGCTCTGGATAAGGGCGTCTGCTAAATGCTGTAAATGTAAAGCTATAAGGAATGGTCTTTTTGGAAGGGTAGCAGCCAAGAAACCACATTTTTGGAAGGGGAACAGTTTGAAAAGACTAAAATATGCAATTATCTACAATATTTTATATATGGTCATTATAGGATTGTTAAAACAACAATCTAATGGAGGCCTAAGACTTTTGCACAGTCCTGTATATAGGAATCTAATATCAACGTTTTTGACGATCATGCTTTGTGTTTCTGAGCAGGAGAAGGTTGAGGTGGCAAAAAAACGCGACGTTGAGGGCATGGGTGTACCAGAGATCAAGTATGGTGAGTCGATGTGCTTCGTGCAGCACGTCTCGACTGGCCTCTGGCTCACTTACGCTGCCCTCGATGCCAAAGCAGCTCGCCTGGGTACCATGAAGAGAAAGGTACCAAGACATGGAGCACGCTTTCTGTCTCCGTGCTTTAAACCGTCCATTGAACAAGTCAGAGATCATGAATGACCACCTAAACTGCTTCTTAGCCTTTTCTGTTGTCCTACTGTCTCTTCCAAAGGTTACTCTGCATCAGGAAGGCCATATGGACGATGCCTTGGTGCTGTCACGCTCTCAGACCGAGGAGTCGCAGGCAGCGCGCATGATCTACAGCACTACAGGCCTTTTTACACAGTTCATCAAGTATGAAAACTCACAGCTTGTTAACGTCTCTGTCACAAACGTACCATTTTGAGCATGAACAGTGTATTATACAGTGGGGCAAAAAATTATTTAGTCAGTCATTTAGTTAGTGATTGAAAGACGTTTGTGTGTTTGTGTAGGGGGCTGGACACACTAAGTGGGAAGAACAGGGCTCCCGGGCCGGTCTGTCTGCCCCTGGATGGAGTGATTCTCTCTCTTCAGGATCTCATCCACTACTTCCGTCCCCCCGAGGAGGAGCTGGAGCACGAGGAGAAGCAAACCAAACTGCGCTCACTGCGCAACCGACAGAACCTCTTCCAAGAAGAGGTGCGTCGATGTGTAGTCTCTGCTGTGACAGGAAGTAGTGTCATAGCGCAGTATCGACGATACATATTGTTCTACCATATCGTTCCACCTTGTAGATGTAAAGTCAGAGTAGCTCACCTGTTGTTGAACAGTTTGTCATCCTCTTATAATTCATCAAAGCTCACAGGATGCTGCTGACAGGATGCTGGTGGCTGGAAATTTTTGCCTGTTGGACTATTTTCAGTCCAGCAGGCACAGCGAGTTGTTTTTTTAAAAACTCCAGCAGCACTGCTTTGTCTGATCCACTCATACCAGTTACTGCAGTGCTGAGAATGATCCACCACCCAAATAGTACTTGATCACTGGCGGTCCTGATTGGGTCCTGACCATTAACGTCGTCTTAGGGCGTAGGGCGCAAGGCAGGTACAACCCTAGATGGGGTGCCAATCCATCGTAGGGCACATACAGTATACGCACACACCCATGCAAACAATTTCATGCATTTTACAGATCGTACAGATGTTGTTTCGCCACAATAAAGCAGATACGTTAAGATTTTCTTAATTTGTACTGTACCATTTTGTGGTTTCCAGCTAAGTTCTTTGAGTGTGTCATTTGTGTTGAATTGCGCTTTAGGGCATGATCACCATCGTGCTGAACTGTGTGGACAGGCTGAACGTGTACAACAGTGCTGCACACTTCTCTGAGTTTGCTGGAGAGGAGGCGGCTGAGTCCTGGAAGGAAATCGTCAACCTGCTCTATGAACTGCTGGGTGAGGAGTAATGTCCAGTTACTCACGGGCCTGTGGTGTGGCCTTTCCACTTGCACTCACTGGCCAGTTTATTCAACACCTGTTCAACTGCTTGTTAACGCAAATATCGAATCAGCCAATCACATGGCAGCAACTCAATGCATTTAGGCATGTAGACATGGTCAAGATGTTCTGTAGAAGTTCAAACCGAGCATCAGAATGGTGACGAAAGGTGGTTTGGTGGTTGGTGCTTGACTGGCGAGGTGAATCTATACAATTTTTAAAATCCTTTTTAGTGTTTGTATCTGCATTGTCCACTTTGTCTTTGTGCAGCTTCTCTTATCAGAGGCAACCGTTCAAACTGTGCTCTGTTCTGTGATAATCTGGACTGGCTGGTCAGTAAACTGGATCGTCTGGAGGCCTCCTCAGGTACAGCCAGTTTAGTTGCTTCACACATCCTATAAATAGGACCTCTGTAGGTGTAATGCTTCATCTAACTTTTGTTACACACTTCAGGCATTCTGGAGGTGTTGTACTGCATTTTAATTGAGAGCCCTGAAGTCCTGAACATCATCCAGGAGAACCACATCAAGTCCATTATCTCTCTTCTGGACAAGCACGGACGCAACCATAAGGTCCAGTTCAACATGTGCATTAAAAAAAAGAAAAAACACTCTATGTATAGAATATATAGAGTTTGAGGCCGAGTAGAGACCAAGATTGCTTGCTTATGGTCTGGTCTCTGGTTTATTGACTGGTCTCAAGACCGAGACCAGACTTGGGTACTACAACACCATTTCCTTATGGACTTTGTTTTGAAAGCACAGAGGGTTGTTTTAGGGAGGGGAAGCATGAAGTGTCATATTGGGAGTCACTGAGGTGTTCAGTACAACCCATTTTACTGTTTGTCGTTAGAGGCTCCATGCCCGTATTGTAATCTTGTTAAAATAATTTGTAAGATCACTGGAAGGGGCTTCTACCATCTTCTACTATTTCTACTAATATTTTTGGTCATGTCGTGTATAATTGGTTAGATAATAGCATGGAATTAATGGGAATGAGGGCAATTGATTAGCAAATCAGGTAGTTTTATTGGATAAGCTTGCTCATTGAAACGCTGCTTTGTTTGTGACATAGTGACACACATGCTACATACCACATGTCCACCACAGTGTCCCATCTTTTGGTCCCAGTAGGTGTTGGATGTGCTGCGCTCTCTGTGTGTGTGCAACGGTGTGGCTGTGAGGTCCAATCAAAACCTCATCACGGAAAATTTGCTTCCACGTCGTGACCTTCTGCTGCAGACCAACATTGTCAATTATGTGACAAGGTAAAGTTCCGGGACACTGAGTCAATGGGTAGAGTGACCAGCTCTTCCATTATGAAATACAATACGCTGTGTATACAGTATTGTAGTTTTGACATGACCTAATAATAATAGTTTTACCTGTCAGTACTTGGATATGAGCACTGTAGCAGCCCAAGCTACTTGGGCCACTCATTCAGCACACAAGCACCAAGACAGTAACTTCCTACATCAGCATACGATTTCACAGATACAGTGGCGCAAAAAAGTATTTAGTCAGCCATTGATTGTGCAAGTTCTCCTACTTAGAAAGATGAGAGAGGTCTGTAATTTTCATCATAGGTACATTTCAACTAAATACTTTTTTGCCCCACTGTGTATAGCACAGCATACACTATATACACACACTCTACACACTTCCTTTTTTTTGGCTTCTTTGTGCTTGTTTTTGTTCGAATATGTTGATTAATATTGTTGCGATTTCTGTGCGGAATTATGAATTAATCCATAGGCTGATGCTCTTCTTCTCAGTGTGAGACCGAATATCTTCTTGGGTACGTGCGAGGGCTCGACACAGTATAAGAAGTGGTACTACGAGGTGATCGTGGATTATGTGGAGCCTTATGTGACAGCTCAGGCGTCTCATTTGCGTGTGGGCTGGGCTCTGACCGAGGGCTTTAGTCCCTACCCCGGAGGAGGCGAAGGCTGGGGAGGCAACGGGGTTGGTGATGATCTCTACTCCTATGGATTTGATGGACTTCACCTGTGGTCAGGTAAATGTGGATGAGTGAGACTAGACACTAGAGTAAGTCTCTGTATTCAGTGTAAGGCTCGGGACTTATTGAATGCCGCACTTCTAGGTCATGTGGCTCGTCAGGTGGCATCGCCCAATCAGCACATTCTGGCAGCTGACGATGTTGTGAGCTGCTGTCTGGATTTGAGCGTTCCCAGCATCTCTTTTCGCATCAACGGCCATCCCGTCCAGGGCATGTATGAGAACTTCAATTTGGACGGCCTGTTCTTTCCGGTCATTAGCTGCTCGGCTGGGGTTAAGTACGTATCTGGAGTTGTTTCTTCATTTAGTGAATCTGGACTTCTGTCTTGTCTGTTTTTCCACGACTTGCTTTGTTTTGTCGATTTATCACCGTGCTTTAACCTGCAATCTCATTTCAGAGCTCGGTTTTTGTTGGGTGGACGTCATGGGGATTTTAAATTCTTCCCTCCTCCTGGCTATGCGCCGTGCTACGAAGCTGTCTTGCCTAAAGAGAGGTTGCGCATCGAGCCCATCAAAGAGTACAAGCATGACTTTAATGGAGTCGGAAACCTTCTGGGACCCACACAGTCCCTCACACACACCTCGTTCACACCCTGTCCTGTGGACACTGCTCAGGTAACCCGTCCTCCACTTCATGATGCGGTACCTTGTATATGCTTGGTTGACCAGAAGTGCGTTCAGATGTTGGTTCACGGTTCTAATGCATTCAGTAGCTACTGGTTTGCGCCCCACATCGGGCGACTGGTCCTATTTTCTGATGAACCACTCGGACTGCTCTCTGGCACCCATAGTGACAGTAGATGTTCCAAATTCTTGGTGCTGGAGTCGCAGAAGTGCTACCACCTTTTATGTTTTATTTATTTATTCATTTTCTTGTTTTAGTTATTTATGCCATGAGATCCAGCAACTCTCCATTCCCACACCTGGATTCCCATTCCTCAGTCACAGCCAGTTTGTGTCTGCGAGATGCCCGACTTGGCCAGATGGCCCTGTCTGGATGTGAGCCTGGCTCACTTCAGTGGTTGACCAGTGTTTTAATTTGTTGCTGTGCCACTTGAAGAAACACCTTTTATTTATTTTACGTTTTATGTACTCAGTTTTGAATGTGTAATTCCCAAGTCTTTTTTGATCATCCCTGCCAAATACACAACTTTTCACCAAAGAAGTGAGTGAGGGGATTGGTCTCTGAAAAGCTCTTTGTGTTCCTGTGTTTGGACAGATCGTGCTGCCTCCTCATTTGGAACGTATCCGAGAGAAACTAGCTGAGAACATCCACGAGCTGTGGGCTGTGACCCGAATCGAGCAGGGTTGGACCTATGGTCTAGTAAGGAACCTTTTTTTTGTCCTTCACACACTAAGATGAACTTGGAGTCTGGTTTACCAAAAGGTCATTGCTCTTGTTCAGTTCAGAGATGATAATAAGAAACTGCACCCATGCTTGGTGGACTTCCAGAGCCTGCCGGAACCTGAGAGAAACTACAACCTGCAGATGTCCGGAGAGACTTTAAAGTGAGTGAGCGTTTTCAGTTGTGTAAACACTCCAATACTTTTGTAGTTCCATAAATCAGTTCTGTCATGTATGCTTTGGTGTCATTGGTTTGTACTCTGTTCCTATGGAACGCTGCAGGACTTTGCTGGCTCTGGGCTGCCATGTGGGTATGGGGGATGAGAAAGCAGAAGAAAACCTGAAGAAGATCAAACTGCCCAAAACGTATGTATCGGAGATTGGAGTGTAAGAAACAACAACAACAAAATGAGTGAATTGTTTTTGCCTTCCAACAATAGGTTCTGGTCCTTACAAACTTGTTAGATGCTTTTTCACAAGACCGGTCTAATGACTTATTAGACTTCTTAGGTACATTCGCACTGCCAGTAGGAACACTGTGCATCCCTGAAGTGAAGTAAGTGTCTATTCTATTTAACTGGTGCAGTCGGTTCATATGTAGCTTTCATTTCGGGTGGTACAGTATTGTTGTTCTGGGTAGGAGGTGTGAGCTCATCTCTAATAAGGTCAGCCACAAACATTATTCTTACACGATCAAATCGTAGCATTTGATTAACTCACTGTTATTCAGTGTTTGGAGAACATTCTTCTGCCTTGTCGTCTTTCTGGATGTTTCTCCTCTGCTTAAGCCTCCTAAAAGTCCTCCTGCCCACTCCTAACAGTTTTGCACATCTGGAGCTCTTTTAGATGTTAAGATGCTTTGAATAACTTTTATATTTACTTGGATCTACTCCTAACTTTAAGTATGAAATGTCCACAATCTAAGATTTTTCTTAGAATTTAGTCGCTAGGAGCAACTCTTCTCACTAAGGCTCACGTCTGCTGATGTATGATAGGCAATTTTGGTCTTTGCTGTTTTTTCTAGTGCAGTATTGTTTTTAAATTGAGATATTTTTCAGAACGGAGATACAGGTATATTAGCACAATCAATGTTCTTGCAGTTTCTGGTGACTTACTAAAGCACAATGCAAAACTCTGTGTGTTTATGTCTCAGCTATGTAATGAGCAGCGGGTACAAACCGGCTCCTCTGGATCTCAGCCATGTCAAACTAACACCTAACCAGAACCAGCTGGTGGAGAAACTGGCGGAGAACGGGCACAACGTGTGGGCACGAGACCGAGTGAGGCAGGGTTGGACCTACAGCATCGTACAGGTATCTGTCTGGGATTAAGGATTTCATAATGCATTGTTAACATGGTGGTAATAGCTGGACCTGGCTAGAGCTCATTGTTTTTTTAAACAATTTGATTGCTGTTTAATGACCATCTGATCAATGATTGTTTGCTTTAACAGTAAGAACAAATTATAATAGGACAAAAATGCCTTTTCTCTGAATGTTGCAGCGCAAACTGCTGGTCCAATTAAAGTTTTGGCAGGTTTTTTTAACTGCCATAAATATTTATGTCATACTTTTGATGGTTTGTTAATTTAATTTGCTTTCATGAATTTGCATGCGCAAGTAGGAACTGTGGTGCACACAGCGAGAGGGCTTTTGTTTGACGAGAAAATGCGTTGCGTTCATGAAATTAGTCTTAATCAGTCTAGCAGCCTGGAAACAAACAAGTGGTCATCTCTTGTTATTCCTGTTTTTTTTAGTTCTACATTTTTTTTGTTCTCCCTTTACCAGACTTTGTCTTGGTCACAGGCATGTGTATTTATAAGTGTTTAACAAAATCTGGTCACTCTCTTCTTTAGGACATCATGAATAAGCGTAACCCTCGTCTGGTGCCATACAACCTGCTGGACGAGAGAACCAAGAAAACAAACCGAGACAGCGTGAACAATGCCGTACGCACACTCATCGGTTATGGATACAACATCGAGCCACCAGATCAGGAGGGCAGTGAGTATTTGTGGTCACAGGGACCATTTTATCACTAAATTTTGCCTTTCGGTACTGAAGTTCATTGTGTATAAGCGTATCATGCTACACGCTACACTGGCATACAGAACTGTGCCATACGCAGTAATAACTACTGGAAATAATGTAAGCTTGAACAGTACATTAGGGGTAAAGTTCTGAGTCTGTTGACCTTTCCTTTAAAATATTGGAAAACTTGTTCAGTTTTGTCTGCAAATACATTTCATATACAGTACTGTGCAAAAGTCTTAGGCCACTATTAGATTTGTTTTTTAGTGATGGTGTAGTGACTCTAGATCCTCCTGAGACCCAGGAAAACTGAAGTTTGATTATTTCAGTCTGAGAAGAAAAAAAACCACGTCACAAGGATTTTTTTTTCAAAAACACAGTTTTTTTTTTATCAAATGTCCTTTATAAGGGACAACAGGACATGGTATATTCATTTTCTTTATGCATTTTGTTTCCCTTCTGCATCAGATCAAAAAGTCCCAGTGTCCACTACAGAGGACATTAAAAAAAAGCACACTTTTAAGTGGTTAAACATAAATAATCAATAAAAACCTGCTTTGAAAATGAGCTAAAACTGTTTTCTACGTAAAACATGTAAATTATAGGCTTTAGAAAAATCATTAATACATAATATTCAACAAATTACTTCTCTTGTGTCCATAAAACGTGGTTGCTGAGATTGCAGCCATTTTGAAAAAGCAGATCTCTGGTTGCAAATGGCACACCCCCACAATGATACATCAGTGTAAAGGCCAGGGTGTCCTCTAGATGGCGCATCAGCTTTTAGCTCTGTAGGTTATATGGTTATTGAAATATTCTTTGTGAGCTCATGTCCCCCACAGAGGACAAAAATGAATTATCAGGTCTTACGAGGATATAAGCTATTGTCAACGATTGGACCGACAAATACAAACTTTGGTTTGTTACTCCGTAATTCTCTTTTCCACTGACCTTGATTCCAATCCTCGGAATATCCATTTCACCTTGTTCCCCTTCCGTAAAACTGATTTATTGGCTGCTATTCTTTCAAAAACACCATTCAAACTTTTTCGGACTGTAGAGTCAACTTGGGATCCTGATGAAGCTGCCAGATGCTGCTATTGCTCAAGTGGTCACACTTGCCACTGTAGCCTATAGAAGCTAATATAGAAACTGAGTATTTATATAAGGTCATAATGCAATTGCTAAAACAATGGTCTATGTAATCTAATGGTGAGCTAAGACTTTTGCACAGTACTGCATGTATAGTTATATATTTTTTTCTTGTTTTATCTCTACTTGCCCGGGTGTTGCACGTAACTGATACAACTGGCCATTATTTCTAGAAAAAGTGAGTTATATTAAATGTAATTCCTATCCGAGTGATTAAAGAATAGAGTTCACAAAATATCCTGCCCAATTAAATTGACATTTAAAGCCATTTTTTGAGTCACCATCCAAATGTAGAACTACCAAGATATGAATCAAGATGGAACTAAAATGAGTTGGGTGAAAAACAGTAAGTGTTTTTGTAGTTTTATCAGACCAGGAGCCAAAAATGTATCAGCAATAAAAGCAGAGTAGTGCCTGCAAAATGACCCCGGACCCCCCTTGGCTATATTCTGCTAATGGACATTTGATATTGGCTCTGCGTCCCTTAATGGCAAAGCAGTGTTTGTATGGAAGCCTAGATATGCAATAAATGATTTGAAGTTTAGACTTGGCTGGTTAAAATAATTAGACAATCCTTAATATCTGCTTTCCGTTGCTGCCCACAAACACACTACATTCACCTACCTGTTCTTGTTTCCTGCAGCGGGTCATGCGATCGACAACACTCGAGGAGACAAGGTGCGAATCTTCAGGGCTGAGAAGCAGTATGCTGTAACCTCAGGGAAATGGTATTTTGAGTTCGAGGCAGTGACGACGGGAGAGATGAGAGTGGGTTGGGCTCGACCCAACGTCCGAGCAGGCACTGAACTGGGAGCTGATGAGCTTGCATATGTCTTCAATGGCAACAGGGTATGGAATGGATTTTCTAATAACCCCTACAGTGCTGTTTCCAAATTTTAAATGAATACTCAGATGATCGTGATTTTCTAGTATGTATATTGCATATACCATTTATGTAGTTGTGTATATCCAGCTAGCTTTTCCTGTCTTCAGGCACAGCGCTGGCACATTGGAAATGAGCCATTTGGGCGTCAGTGGCAATCCGGAGATGTGGTAGGCTGCATGATTGACCTGGTGGAGATGAACATCATGTTCACTTTGAATGGAGAGATGCTAATCAGCGACTCTGGCTCTGAGATGGCCTTCAAAGACATTGAGATTGGTGATGGTGAGTTGAAGAACCTCTGCAGGGTGGCTGGATTTCATTTTGGACTCTGGATATTTGTCTTTGCTGTTTCTGCTTTGTCTGTGGAGAGACGTATCTCCATATGGAGTCGTTTTGGTTTAACCCTCATGTTCTTTGCTCCACTAACTGTTTTTTTTTGTTTTGTTTTTCACTCACATTTTACTGGTAAAGGTTTTGGAGGGTCCCTTGGGAGAAGGCAGTTTAGGATCTCTCTCTCTCTATTTACAGATCTATTGTTTTATTTTATTATTATTGTTATTTTTTTATTTCTGTTTACAGACCTCCCTCTCCCCTCTTTTAAAAAACAATTCTAACAAAATACCACCTGTGCCAATAATCAGAGTCATGATTCCTGAACATTTCTTTGTTCAGCCTTATATGCCTTTACAGGCATGTGCCAGTTGGGAACTGATTATACAAGGGAAATGTGCTGGGAAACTGTGTACATATACAATATTGTGCAAAAGTCTTAGGTCACCATTAGATTTGTCGTGTTGTCAATAGTATTATGAACATATATTGTCGACGAATGGATCCCAAATTTCATCACTTCATAATACGCTTTTCCGCTGATCTTCATTGATCTTCATGAGAGTTGGCATGTCTTAATCTTTTCACCCTGTTCCCTTTCCTAAAAAGTGTTTTCTTGGCTGCTACCCTTCCAAAAAGACCATTCCTTATCAAGCTTTTTTGGACTGTAGAAAGGTCAAATTGCAGTCCATAATACAACTTGGCAGGGGTCAGTCTTGTAGCACTGGGAGATGTTCTCCCTATCCAGGTTCCTCTCCATCTGACATGGCCAATAGTACCTGTTTGAGGCTTGATTGTGGATTAAAATTCTTGTCTTATATAAAAGAAACTGAGCCTTCAGCAAGCCACACTGTGTTGTTTCTCACTGAAGAAGAGCAGAGCTGGCTGAAAGCAAGCTGTTTAGTTCAACTCCTCTGGGACATTAAGTAGAAAATTCCCTGACTGCTTTTTTGTAGTAGATCTGTCAAACTACAGTAGCACCACGTCTTAGAGCTGGATCAAGCGCGCTGTTTTGTTTTCATTCCCATTTTCCTTGTTCTATATCCTCCAGGTTTTATTCCTGTGTGCGCACTGGCCCTGTCTCAGGTGGGCCGTATTAACCTGGGCCAGAATGTTAGCAGCCTGCGATATTTTGCCATTTGCGGGCTGCAGGAGGGCTTCGAACCCTTCGCCATCAATATGAAGAGAGACATCACTATGTGGTTCAGCAAGAGCCTGCCACAGTTCATCCCGGTTCCCACTAACCACAATCACATCGAGGTATCTGTGCAAATCTGAAATGCACTCATGTGACATCAAGTATATATTGATAAATAGACCTATTGGATTCGACTGGCAAGATTTCCGTGTTGATTATTACAGCATGTCACATTTGACTTGTTCAGGTATCTCGGGTGGACGGCACAGTAGACAGCGCCCCCTGTCTGAAACTCACCCACAAGACCTTTGGCTCGCAAAATGCCAACACGGATATGCTGTTCCTCAGACTGAGCATGCCAATAGAGTTTCACGAGACATTCAAGGTGCCTGCGGGGACCACGCCCCTCACCCGCACTCTCACCATTCCAGAAGATGAAGTCCTGGAGGTGGATCCCGACTCGGATTATGAGCTTCTGAAGAAGTCGGCAAGTAAGAAAGAGCAGGAGGAGAAGGATAAGGAGCCGTCTGTGCCTAAAGATATTCCTGGTGTTAAGGAGAACGACAAGGACACTGCCTCAGAGAAAGGCAAAAAGAAAGGGTGAGATGCATGGTCTGGCATGGACTCCATTCAGCATTTATTTCTGCTGTACGTTGAATATGAAGTAAAGCAGTGACAGTCAAGCATGTTTATGCCCGTTGCCAGGCTTGGGGGGTATTTGCGTATCTTCTCTGTACGGCAGTCTAAGTAACGGAATCTCCCTCCTCAGTTTCCTTTTTAAGGCCAAGAAAGCTGCCATGATCGCTCCTCCCCCTCCCCCTCCTGTAGTGCCACGCTTGGTTGAAGACGTGGTACCTGATGACCGTGACGACCCTGAAATCATCCTGAACACCACCACTGTGAGTCCTCATGTTCTAAAATGACCCCTATGCATTATAAAAAAGTCACCTGTGACTGAGACATACCTGATGCGTTGACTTCTAGAAGCAATGTTTGCCTGAATGCATGTTGCCTCATTTACATGGTGTATTATTCAATGGAATTGGCAAGCGAAATGTTCAGGGCTTTCCTTTGCCTGGAAATAAAATGTCTGGTTCCTTTCCTTTTACTTGATATAGTTTATAAATTAGTTTGCACTGTGATGTATGATCTGGGATTTCCTGTCTTAATGTCGTCTCCATTGGTAAGAATATTAAGCATTTATAAACCCTCTCTGTGTCAATAGTATTATTACTCAGTGAGGATCTTCGCTGGTCAGGAGCCCGGTGGTGTTTGGATCGGCTGGGTCACTCCTAACTACCACCAGTATGACCCTAACTTTGACCTTCAGAAAGTTCGTACGGTTACGGTGACTGTGGGAGACGACAAGGGCAACATTCATGACAGGTGAGTAGGGTTGGGTCAGGTATTGGTTTAATGCTCTTAAAACAATGAGTGCGTTTACATTTACATTTACAGCATTTAGCAGACGCCCTTATCTCTGGGCGTCGACTTACAATTGGTACAGTCTTACAATCTAAGCAATTGTGAGTTAAGGACCTTGTTCAAGGACCCAACAGTGGCAGCTTGGCAGAGGTGGGATTTGAACCCTGGACCTTCTGGTTCATAGTCCAGTACCTTAACCGCTAGGCTACCACAGTCCCATGCACTTAATAATCCGCTAACAGCAGAAAATCAGAAAATCAGATTTTGTCACCTGGTCCCCCATCTGATCCACGTAAATAAGCCCCTAAGAAGTGAAATCTCTAAAAATGAGTGTACCTGGCAACCGGGTTTTTTGTTTTTTTCCACTAGTTGCTGTGCACATGCACAGACTTCCAGATCTGATTAAAATCGGGGAACTGGTTTACATGCCATTAGTAATCCTATTACTGGGGTAAAATCCTGCTCTATCTATCGGATTTCTTAATCTGATCTCTAGATCGGAGCCTGCTGTGTACATGACCACTTGAATAATCAGCTAACTGCAGAAATCCAATTAAGTGCATGTAAAAGCACTCTGTCGTACACTGCTATGATGTTGACTCCAGTTATGTTAATTAATATGCATATGTAAGCTGATGTATTTACATTTATTTTAGTATAAAGAGGAGCAACTGTTACATGGTTTGGGGAGGTGACCTGACCAGTGGATCCCAGCAGCGCTTCAGCCAGGAGGACCTTGTGGTTGGTTGTCTGGTGGATTTGGCTACTGGTCTCATGACATTTATGGCCAATGGGAAGGAAATTAACACCTTTTACCAGGTAAGACTAGGGGATTTCTGTTGTACGTCTACATTATAAGTAAGTATAAATCTCTGACAGAATCTCTAAACAATGTATGTTGTTGCTCATTTTCACAGGTGGAGCCTAACACCAAGCTCTTCCCTGCAGTCTTTGTTCAGCCCTTCAGCCAGAATATGCTGCAGTTTGAGCTGGGCAAGCTAAAGGTCAGCTTCCTCCCTCAGCTTCCTCCCTCATTATTTCTCTCTCTGAATCTGACCAAGTGCTGTTATGTTTCTGCTTTAGTCTGTATGGAACTCTGTTATATTATCCTTTGCATAAGCTTCTGGTTTAGAAATCATTTTAGACATTTCTTTCTTTCCTTTGTTCGTCCTTTCTTTCCTTCTTTTGTTTGTTCTCTTTCTTTGCTTTTTCTTTTTTTTTTTTTTTTTTTTTTTTGTTCGTTCTGTCCTTTTGTTCTTTCTTTTTTTTCTTTCCTTCCTTCTTTTTTCTTTCCTTCTTTCTTTTTCTTTATTTCCTTCTGTCCTTCTTTCTTGTTCTTTGTTCATTCATTCTTTCTTGTTTGTTCTTTCGTTTATTTGTTCTCTTTCCTTCCTTCCCCCTTTTTGTTTTTGTTCTTTCGTTTATTTGTTCTCTTTCCTTCCTTCCCCCTTTTTGTTTTTGTTCTTTCTTTCCTTCTTTGCTTCTTTATTTCTTTTCTCCTTTCTTTCTTACCTTCTGTCTTCCTTTTGTTCATTTTTTTCATACCTTCTGTCGTTCCTTTGTTTGTTCATTTATTTCTTTTTTCTTTCATTTGTTTGTTAGTTCTTTCTTTCCGTCTTTTGTTCTCTTTCTTGCCTTCCTTTCTTCTTTTGCTTTTTGTTTCTTTCTTTCCTTCTTTACTCTTACCTTCTGTTCTTCTTTCTTTCTGTCATTTGTTTGTTTGTTTGTTCTTTCCTTCTTTACTTCATTTCTTTCCTTCTTTCTTACCTTCTGTCCTCCTTTTGTTCTCCTTTTCTCCTGTCGATCTTTCCTTCCTTCTTTCTTTCTTTTCATTTGTTTCTACTTTACTCTGTACATAACTCTTATATAATCATTTGCATAAGCTTCTGGTTTAGAAATATTCTTAGGTTGTCTTACACACACACACACATACACACACACACACACACACACACACACACACACACACACACACACAGCATGTCCGAGAGCTGCCAACAGGGTTTCTGACTCTGAATTTCTTTTTAGCATTCTCATATTTTATTTGTTGAGATATTTAATAACTCCAGCAGCACTGCTGTGTCTGATCCACTCATACCAACACAACACATTAACATACCACCAGTGTACCTGTTTTAATGTTCCTGATTCAGCTCTGTTTCAGTTCTAATCCTCTAATCTGTTTTAGAACATCATGCCCCTGTCAGCTGCCATGTTCCGCAGTGAGAGGAAGAACCCCGTGCCTCAGTGTCCTCCTCGCCTGGACGTGGAGATGCTGACACCCGTCATATGGAGCCGAGTTCCCAACCACTTCCTGAGGCCTGAGGTGGGCAGAGAGAGTGAGAGGAAAGGCTGGATGGTGGAGTGCGTCGAGCCGCTCACCATGATGGCACTGCACATCCCCGAGGAGAACCGGTCAGAGACTCGGACCAACAGCACACACAGTGAAACCAGTCATTTATGCATTTCTTAAAGCAGTAGTTTTTTTTTTTTTTTTTTTTTCTTCCTTCATTTTTTTAACCCTTTCTGTATATTATGTTATTACTTTACTGTTACCTGAGTACATGGTTAGTTAAAAAGGTATCATTTGATTAAATTTTTTTATTTTAATTATTTATTAAGTAAAGTTATATGAAACATTTTGTCTTTTTTCTAATTTGGTCTTTTGTTCTTTTTTTCTTTACATTTTCTTTCCTTTTTTCATTTGTTCATTAGTTTGTTGTTGTTTTTCTACCTTCTTTCATTTGGGCTTTTTTTTTTCTCTCCTTCTTTGATTGTTCGTTTTTACTTTCTTTTTGTTCGTTCTTTCCTTATTTCAATCTTTTTTTTTTCTTTCTTTCCGTCCTCCTTTATTCTTTTTTTCTTCCTTTCATTCTGTCCTTCTTTCTTCCATGTTTGTTCATTCTTTCTTCCTTTAGTTCCTTCTTTCTTTTATTCTTCTTTCTCATTTCTTTCTTCTGTTTCCTTCTTTCATTTTTACTTTCTTCTCTTTGTTTGTTCATCCTTCTTTTATTTCCTTATCTCTCTTCTTCTTTCCTTCTGTTCTTCTTTCATTCCTTCTTTTGTTCATTCTTTCTTCCTTTGTCATTCGTTCTTTCTGTCCATCCATCCATCCTTTTTTTTTTTTTTTTTTTCTCTCTTTTCTCTTTCGTTTTTTTCTTTTTCTTTCGTTTCTTCTTTCTTTGTCTTTTTCTTTTTCTTTTCATTTTATTTAATTTCTATTTATTTATTTGCTTACTTATTTACTTAATTATATACTTAGTTTTAAATATACTTATTTATTTACTTGCACATTTATAATATCTTTGACCTTTTGATCCTGCTTTTCTTAGTCAGGATTGTGCGAAATCGGATCCATGGGTGGTTATATTTATTTATTTATGTTTATGTATTCAAGTTTCATGGCATGGTAACATCTGTCAAATGTAACATCTTATTGTTTTTCTTCTTTTGTTTAGTCTGGTGATTGTAACAGTAATTAATGGAACTTAAATTTAAAAAAAATCCCAAACGTTCTGCTCTGACTCACAGAATGTGCATTTCTGCTCTGTTTAGGTGTATTGACGTTCTGGAGCTGTCTGAGCATCATGACCTGCTGAAGTTCCACTACCATACGCTGATGCTGTACTGTGCAGTGTGCGCTCTGGGTAACAACCGAGTGGCCCACGCCCTCTGCAGCCACGTGGACGAGTCGCAGCTCTTCTACGCCATAGAGAATACTTACCTGCCTGGCCCACTGAGAATCGGCTGCTACGATCTGCTCATCAGCATCCACCTAGAGTCGGCCAAACGCAACCGCCTGGGCACCAACCGGGAGTTCATCGTACCCATGACGCCTGAGACCCTCAGCATCACCCTGTACCCGGATGCTGAGAAAGCCCATGATCTGCCTGGTGTGGGTCTCACCACCTGCCTCAGACCTAAGCTTCATTTCTCAGACATCAACTTTGTTGGCACTGACCCAGATCTGTACACCCTCAGCCCGATCTTCCCCCTGCAGGTACGCTGGGTGGCACTGAGGGAATGCGAGCGCGCCACAGGGTTGCGTCGTTAGCATTAAAAGGAAAAAAAAAAAACTTTTTTTTTTTCTTTTTTTTTTTTCGTTATTTTAGTGGGAAATGAAAATACTTTTATACTAAATAATAATACATTTAAATATTACCAGTAACAATAACAATGAGGATGGTGGTAATAATAATAATAATAATAATAATAATAATAATAATAACAATAATCAAAAAGAATAATAATTAAAATATTTAAAAGTATTTAAAATAATTAAAATATTTCAATAATAATAAAAAGCCATAACGGTAATGATGAGAAAAAAATAAAATAAATAAAAAATAATAATAATAATCAAAAAGATTAATAATTAAAATATTTAAAATTATTTAAAATCATTAAAATATTTCAATAACAATAAAAAGCCATAACGGTAATGATGATGATAAAAAAAAATAATAATAAAAATAAATAAATAATAATAATAATAATAATAATAATAATAATAATAATAAAAAATAACAATCAAAAAGATTAATAATTAAAATATTTAAAATTATTTAAAATCATTAAAATATTTCAATAACAATAAAATGCCATAACGGTAATGATGAGAAAAAAAATAAAAAATAATAATAATAATCAAAAAGATTAATAATTAAAATATTTAAAATTATTTAAAATCATTAAAATATTTCAATAACAATAAAATGCCATAACAGTAATGATAATAATAATAATAATAATAATAATAATAATAATAATAATAATAAAAAAGAATAATAATTAAAATATTTAAAAGTATTTAAAATAATTAAAATATTTTAATAATAATAAAAAGCCTTAATGGTAATGATGATAAAAAAAAAAAAAAATAAATAAATAATAATAATAATAATAATAATAGTAATAATAAGTAAAAAGAATAACAATCAAAAAGATAATTAAAATATTTAAAATTATTTAAAATAATTAAAATATTTCAATAACAATGAAAAGCCATAACGGTAATGATAATAAAATAATAATAATGATGATGATGATGATGATGATGATGATGATATAACACCAGCAACAAAAATAATGATTAAAATACTAATAATAATAATGGTTATGATGATAAATAATATAATATATCTAATGTCTTGTTAATATATTATTAATAATTAATGCATATATAATATTATTAATAATAATGATTATGATAAATAACCTGTAATATTATGTAACTAATATATTATTCATGTATTAATAATTAATACATTATAATATAATGTAATCTAACATACCAAATATACTATTAATATATTGTTAATAATTTAAATATAACACATTATAACGATAATAAATAAATAATGCTAATACAGGGCTGGGGAAGGGTCGCTGTTATTCCAGTGTCAGGGCATGAGCCCATGACCGGTCTCCTGTACCTCAGAGCCCTGACTTGGTTTCCAGGCACTGTCAGGACGTGATCCTTGATCCCTGTGTTGATCTGCTAGCACGTTAGACCGTTGTGCCACTTATCATTACTAGTAGCACTATTTTTATCTGTACTCTGTCTGTATAGGAGCTGAAGACAAAGGCTCTGTGCATGCTAACCGAGGCTGTCATGGATGGCAGTCAGGCCATGCGTGACCCTGTAGGAGGCAGCGTCGAGTTCCACTTCGTGCCCATCCTTAAACTCATCAGCACCCTCCTCATCATGGGCATCTTCAACGACGAAGACGTCAAGCACATCCTGAAGATGATTGACCCCAGCGTGTTCGGAGAGGGGCAGGCGGAGGAGGCTGCACCTAAAGAGCAGGATGAGGAAGCTAAAGAGGAAGAGGAGGCCGCTGAGGGAGAGGAAAAAGTGCCGGATGAAGGACTGGGAGAAGAGGAGGACGAGGAGCTTAAAGCCCTGCAGAAGGTGGAAGGCGATGAAGGAGGGGAGAGGGCAGAGGAAGAGCTGCCGGCAGGCCAGAAGGAGGATGGAGAAAAAGCAGAGGAGGAGAAGGAGGCAGAGGAAGGCGAAGGAGGAGAAGGACAGGAGGAAGAGGAGGCGCCGGAGGAAGGACTGCTACAAATGAAACTTCCAGAGTCAGTCAAACTACAGGTAATACGAATAATACAGAAATCTTACACTAACTGGACACTTTATTAGGTACACCTTGCTAGTACCTGGTTGGATCCGATTTTGCCTTCAGATCTGCTTTAATTCTTTGTGGCATAGATTCAGCAAGGTGCTGGAGACGTTCCTTAGAGATTTTGGCCCATATTGACATGAGAACATCACACAATTCCATGATGCAAATTTCCTGTTCCACCACATCCCAAAAGTGCAATTTGAGGACAATGAACTCGCAGTCATGTTCAAGAACCAGTTTGAGATTCCAGTGTTATCCTGCCGGAAGGAACCATCACTAGATGGTCCACTGTGGCCATATAGGGATGCACATGGTCAGCAATGATACTCAGGTCCAAAGTGTGCCATAGCATATCTCCCACACCATTACACCATGGATGAATCCATGATTTCATGTAATTAATGCAAATTCTGGGGCGCCACGGTTAACCCGGAGGGTGGCACCGTCACCTCACAGCAAGAAAGTCTTGGTTCGATCCCAGGTGGAGCAGCCTTGGTCCATTCTTTGTGGAGTCTGCATGTCCTCCCTGTGTCCGTATTGGTTAAATAAACAAAAAGTGGATTCCGATCCTGCCATATGAATGTCGTAACAAAATTCGAGATCATCAGACAACGTTTTCCCAACCTTCTCTTGTCCAGTTTTGCTGAGCCTGTGCAAATTGTTGCCTGTTCTTAGCTGATAGGAGGGGCTTCCAGTGTGGTCCTCTGCCGCTATAACCCGTCTGCTTCAAGGTTTGCAGTGTCTTGCGTTCCGAGACGCTCCTCTACATACCTCGGTTGTAGTGAGTGGTTATTTGAGATACTGTTGCCTTTGTCAGCTTGAATCAGTCTGGTTATTCTCCTGTGACGTCAACAGGCATTTTCACCCAGAGAACTGCTCCCTTTAGGCCCATTTTTTGTAAACCCTAGAGATACCTGTGGGAAATCCCAGTAGGTCAGCGGTTTCAGAAATGGTCAGACCAGCCTGTCTAGCACCAACAACCATGCCATGTTCAAAGTCACTTCAGTCACCCCCATTCTGATGCTCGGTTTGATTCAGCAGGTCGTCTTGGCCATGTCTACATACCTGAATGCATTGACTTGCTGCCATGTGATTGGCTGATTTAGGTATTTGTGTTTAACAAGCATTTGAACCCCTCTCTCTCTCAGATGTGTACTCTGCTGCAGTACTTCTGTGACTGTGAGTTGAGGCACCGCGTGGAAGCCATCGTTGCTTTCTCCGATAAGTTTGTGCAATACATCCAGGCTAACCAGCGCGAGCGCTACAATGAGCTCATGAGGGCTTTCACCATGTCTGCCGCCGAAACGGCCCGAAAAACCCGCGAGTTCCGCTCACCTCCTCAAGAGCAGGTACAGCACAAACACAAACATTACACAAACGCAGGTATAACACACCCATATTTCTGACTTTTCTTTCTTTGTTTGTTTACTTGAATCCAGGTCTTCTTACTGACTAACTTTAAGAACTGTCCTGATGATGAGGACTGTCCGGTGCCTGAAGAGGTGCGAGAATATCTGCAGGACTTCCACAGTGACATCCTCAATCACTGTGGTGAGTCCCAAAATTGGCACACGTTTATTTTAGTGACTTAGGGTTAACGCTGCCACCTCACAGCTCCAGAGATCCCCGATTTGGTTCCTTATTAAGGAAGGAACCTTGGGAGGACCAAGACTCAAAAGGGTGGCTTGGATGTTCTATGTAATGATGAAGGGGGGATGAAGCAGAAGAGCTTAATGTGTGGGGCTGGAACTGGTACCAGAACAGAGAGAAAAGAGAATATGTAGTTAGTTATTGTTGAGCTCTATAGAACAACCACTCCTTTCACAAGTGGTATTGAATGAAACACTTGAATTCAAAGATTGAGGTGTGTCCTAATACATTTGTCCATATACAGTGTATAAACAATTATAAAATAGGAAATATAGGCAGACTGAGATGCAGTAAGTAAAAGAGAAATAAATCCTTTGGAAATAAATATAAATAGATAGTAAATGAGAAAAAAACATGCAGAACAACATAGACAGACTAATAAATAGTAAATGAGAAATCAGATGAACTGGCTGATAAATAAAACAAGAAAAAAAACAGATAAGCGGACTTAAAACAGACTATTAAATATTAAAATGCACAGACATGATTAAAAACTTTATTGAAATAACTAAAAGGAAAAAAGAGCAGATGGTTAGGCAGACAGACAAGTGCAGGAAAGATTTTCTAATTTTCTTTCTAACCATTTTAATTGATTTCTTTTTATCTCAGGTGTTCATATGGAAGAAGAAGAAGAGGAAGAAGAGGTGGACATTTCGCTCACAGGAAGGCTGCTCAAGCTGGTGGAAAAAGTAAAAACCTTTCGGAAGCCACAGCAGGAAGAGGAAGCTGAGACAGAAGAAGAGGCCAAACCCAGTGAGTTACAAAATTATTAGCACCTTAATGAGAGACGATCGGTGAATTTATTTATTTTTCCTCCAAAATGGGAATTTCATGAATGTTATGGATATTTGTATGCAAGATTGAATTAAAGAGGTCCAAGAAGTTTTGGTGGCTTGCCGTGTCGCAGCATGGTGGGGTATTGTTGTAGACATGTTTGGCTGTCAGTAGGTTGGTCACTAATTAAATCACTAATTAAAAAAAATCACTAATTAAAAAAATATTTTTATGTAATAAAAAATAATAATAAAATTACCATTTAAAAAAATTCTGTTATTCAAAAAAGAAAAAAAAAAAACTTTTTACGTGTCATTCAAAAAAAAACCTAAATTGTTAAAGTCAAACACAATTACTAATTAAAAAAAAATTGTAATTCAAAAACCAAATAACATCACTAATTACAAAGTTATTTAATCTCAAAAGCAAATATATAATTAACAATAAAAAAAAAATCATGGTTATTGAAAAGTACAAAGTAAAATCACAATTTCAAATACTTTCAAAATCACAAACATAATCACTCATAAAAATCATCATTAAAAAAAAATCACTAACCAAAAACATTTAGCATGTCATTTAGTAAACAAATAATTAAATACTAAAAAACATAAAAAATAAAAAAAAAACTCAAGTAAAATCATTAATTTAAAAGAGAACATTTTACCTGCCCTTCAGGTAATAAATGAAATCATTAATTAAAATTGTTTCTACATGCCATTCAAGAAAAACAAATAGAATGACTAATAATTTTTTTTTTTAATGTCAGAATTTTTTTAAATGTTTCATGTTTAAATGTAAAATGTTTTAAAAATATTAAAAAAAAACTAATAAAATCCTTAACTAAAAAACATTTTTACATGCCAAAAAAAACAAATAAAATCATTATTAAAAAAACAAACAAACACGTTTTCCATGCCATTCAAAAAGTGAAATCATTACCAAATCATTAAAAACCACAAATTAAATAAATAAATTAAAACCAGACTCAGCATGCTCATAATGAATGAGCCAAATCAAAGCCCAGACTCAAAAAAACCACCTTATGTGGTCACTACAGTGGTGCAGTGCTCAGCACTTTGACCTCACAGCTCCAGAGATCTGGGTTTGAATCTTGACCTGGCTGCTGCCTCTCTGGAGTTTGCATGTTCTCCCCATGTCGGTTTCCTCCATCATTCCAAAGTCGTGTTGGGTTGACTGGCGTCTCGAAAGTGTCCCGGTGTGTGAGTGAGTGAATGGACTGGTGCTCTGTCTAGGCCTGGTTCCCATCTTTCACCCTGTGTTGCCGGTTAGGTGTAGCCCTGAGTTGTGTAGGCCTGGTTCTCATCTTGCACCCTGTGTTGCCGGTTAGGTGTAGCCCTGAGTTGTCAAGGCCTAGTTCCCATATTTCACCCTGTGTTGCCGGTTAGGTGTAGCCCTGAGTTGTCAAGGCCTAGTTCCCATCTTGCACCCTGTGTTGTCGGTTAGGTGTAGCCCTGAGTTGGATTAAGTGGGTATGAAGAGTGACTGAGTCAGAAATTATCGAATAAATGTTCTAGATTATTTAGATTGTTTTTCTTATAATTTTTTTTTTTTAAGACAAAGCAAGACAAAACACGAAGAGAACGTTGATGTCATGTTTGGGATGTGCTTCCCCCCAGGCACGCTTCAGGAGCTGATCTCCCACACAATGATCCACTGGGCTCAGGAGTCCTTCATCCAGAACCCAGAGCTGGTGCGAATGATGTTCAGCCTGCTGCACCGGCAGTATGACTCGCTGGGCGAGTTGATTCGAGCTCTGCCCAAAGCCTACGCTATCAACGCCGTATCCGTGCAGGACACCATGGACCTGCTGGAGTGCCTGGGCCAGATCCGCTCTCTCCTCATCGTTCAGATGGGTCCAGAGGAGGAGAGGCTCATGATTCAGAGCATTGGGTTAGAGCTTGATTGCTGGTGTTCTTTGTAGTCAGACCCACGTTGTTGCTGAAAGGAAGGACAGCTGGCCTAGCCAGTCATTAGTGAAATTAGACGAACATGATGAAAGTAAAATCTTATAGTCTTGATAAGTGGTCTGTCCAGAAATAAATTGTTCATGTCATTGATTTGATTGTCATTGATTGCTACATATGAATTATATGCTGAAATCTCTCCATATCCTGTATCTCAGTAACATCATGAACAACAAGGTGTTCTATCAACACCCCAACTTGATGAGGGCGCTCGGCATGCACGAGACCGTCATGGAGGTCATGGTCAACGTGCTTGGAGGTGGAGGAGACTCAAAGGTATTTGTGTGTTCAGGCTGAAAGTAGGTTTCATCATTACAATAGAAGTAATGAATACAGTTTTGCTGTATTGGTGGTGGATCATTCTCAGCTCTGATGTGTTGGTGGTGTGTTGGTGTTTGTTGAGCTGGTACGATTGGATCAGACACAGCAGTAGATCCAATTGCCTTCTGGGTTTCCCATGTGCCATGCAATGGGCAGCAATGCCCAATCCCAGGTCATTATGGCAGTAACAATAACAGCTTGTTAAAAGAACTGGACTTGTGATGTTGAACTGATACCTGTTACATTTGTATTGCAATATTTTCTGAAGAGATTTGAACAGCCTAGGCCATGAGAACATTCAGTACTAAACAGCACATGAGTTTTAAGTGTAATCACAGTATGGTTCTAGTAACTTGTTTTCTTCTGTGCACCCTGTGTAGGAGATTCGGTTCCCCCACATGGTGACAAACTGTTGTCGTTTCCTGTGTTACTTCTGCCGTATCAGCCGTCAGAACCAGCGCTCCATGTTCGATCACCTCTCCTACCTGCTGCAGAACAGCGGCATCGGCCTGGGTGAGACCACAAAGTGTTTATAATGTGTAAATTATCCCATTATGGTTCCAGGAAGCAATGGCGATCATTATGTATTACCTTACCTGGCAACCACGGGTGCCTGACATTATCACTATACGTACATGGTCTTTGAGTACCGGGCCTGCTGTGGCCATCACAGGCGTCTGACCCTCCTTGGCCATCACAGATGCCTGTCTCTACCTGGTCATCACAGGTGTCTCACCCTCCCTGGTCATCAAGGGCACGTGACCCTACCTAGCCATCATGGACAACTGACAATATCATGGTCCCTATGCCATTTTTATAGGTGCCTGATCCTTCCTGGGCATCATGGACACCTGACCCTACCTGGCCACAATGGGAACCTGAACCTACATGGTTATCAGGGGCATCTGACCCTAACTGACCATTATGGGGACCTGACCCTATCACTGTCTCCATGTCATTTTTATGGGCACCTGACCCTACCCGGCCATCAGGGGCATCTGACCCTAACTGACCATTATGGGGACCTGACCCTATCACTGTTCCTATGTCATTTTTATGGGCACCTGACCCTACCCGGCCATCAGGGGCATCTGACCCTAACTGACCATTATGGGGACCTGACCCTATCACTGTTCCTATGCCATTTTTATAGGTACCTGACCCTACCTGGCCACCATGGGCACCTGAACCTACATGGCCATCAGGTGCATCTGACCCTAACTGACCAATTTGGGGACCTGACCCTATCACTGTCCCTATGTGATTTTTATGGGCACCTGACCTTACCTGGCCGCCGCCACCACGGGCACCTGACCCTACCTGGTCATCAGTATCATTGTACATAGACACCTGACATCATCACTGTCCCTATGCCATTTTTATAGGGGCTTGATCCTTCCTGGCCATCATGGGCATCTATGGGTGCCTGACCAGGGCAGATTGGTGAGATCCCTTGCTGTTTCCAAGCTGTGACTCAAACATCACCGGGATGGGATACGAACCAGCGTAATTCGGTGGTATAGCACTAGTTTACAGTGCCGATCCACCCAGTGCCGTTGCCTTGGTCAGGTGCCTTGCCCATAATGTCAAAATTGGGGCTGTCTGGCACCACAACTCCAGATGTATGCTTGTATTATCCCTTTCCAGAGGCTCCAGAGTGAAATACCAATTAGGAGCTGTAATAAATCAGCTGGTAGTGGCGAACGCTTCTGTATGTTATATTATAGCCTCCATACCTGTTTCATCAGTGTAGTTATTTAACCTTTATTTGTATTTCTTATAGGAATGCGTGGGTCCACACCTTTAGATGTAGCTGCTGCTTCCTGTATCGACAACAATGAGCTGGCTTTAGCTCTGCAGGAGCAGGACCTGGAGATGGTACTGTACTGTACATGTGTATGTGCTTAACATTTGACAAAAATGACATGTCTTTTCATTCATCTTCTCTTAGGTGGTGACCTATCTGGCAGGTTGCGGCCTACAGATGTGTCCCATGCTTTTATCGAAGGGATACCCTGACATCGGCTGGAACCCCGCCGGCGGGGAGCGCTATCTGGACTTCCTCCGTTTTGCTGTGTTTGTTAATGGTACATATTTGTCTGCCATTATATTTGGAGGTAAATTAAAGGTAGACCTCTCGGCACGACCACTCACCTTTCCACATCTGTTACCCATCATTAGGTGAGAGCGTGGAGGAGAATGCTAACGTGGTGGTGCGCCTGCTAATTCGTCGACCTGAGTGTTTCGGTCCTGCCCTGAGAGGAGAGGGTGGAGCCGGTCTGCTGGCTGCCATGGAGGAAGCAATCAAGATCTCAGAGGATCCAGCCAGGGATGGACCGACACCGAAGAAAGACAGGCGCTTCATGTATGAGTCTTATTTTTTTACATATTTTACATAATATTTTACATACACCCGTTTGTTACGGGCCTGACTGCATGTCACTGCTAGGCACACACTTGTCTCTCTCACCCAAAATTCAGTGTTTGAACAAGGTTTCTTCCTTATGTAGTGCAGAGTTTTTAAAAGTTGTTTTGTTTGATTCAGTTTGAACGGTTCGAACTGAGTGATGTTTGTCGTTGGGATCACAGGTTTGGTGGGGAGGAGCAGCAGGAAGAGAACAGATTGCATCTTGGGAATGCCATCATGTCATTCTACTCCGCTCTCATTGACCTGCTGGGGCGCTGTGCCCCAGAGATGCATGTCAGTTTTACACTTTTTGTGCTATAGAGAAACTAATAGCTGTACGGGTAATGGGACATGGGTTTAATATTTGGTCTTTGTTTCTGTCTATAGCTGATCCAGGCTGGTAAGGGTGAAGCTCTGAGAATCAGGGCTATCCTAAGGTCCCTGGTGCCCATTGAGGACTTGGTGGGAGTCATCAGCCTCCCAGTGCAGATCCCAACCTATGGCAAAGGTATCCAACAACTCTTCAACTGTGTATGCTTCCGTGTCTGCTGCTTTGTTTAATTGTTTTTCCTCTTGAATGTTCTTCAGATGGCCAGATTGTTGAACCCAAGATGTCTGCCAGTTTTGTACCAGACCACAAGGCCTCCATGGTCTTGTTCCTGGACAGAGTGTACGGAATTGATAACCAGGACTTCCTGCTGCATGTTCTTGAGGTCGGCTTCCTGCCGGACATGAGGGCCGCAGCCTCGCTGGACACGGTGAGCTGCTCTAAGCATTCTTATGTAATGGAGAGACCCAAATCTGTAATGGACTGAAATAACATCAGTGACTCTCAGTATGAGTTAATTGGGACGCCCATAGTGACCCAGAGCTTACTGTCCAGCATCGGTGTTCTACCTGACAGTCCATGTTCTAGTGGAAAGCTGAATCAGAGGAATGTCAGAGGAACTTTTTGCATGTCCACCATCATTTGACTGTATAGTATATACAGTGGTGTGAAAAAGTGTTTGCCCCCTTCGTGATTTCCTATTTTTTGCACGTTTGTCACACAAGTGTGTCGGAACATCAAACCAATTTAAATATGAGTCAAAGACAACACAAGTAAACACAAAATGTGGTTTATAAATGAAGGTGTTTATTATTAAGGGAGAAAAAAATCCAAACCTACATGGCCCTCTGTGGAAAAAGTGATTGCCTTGTTAAAACTTAACTATGGTTTATCATACCTGAGTTCACTGTCTCTAGCCACACCCAGTCCTGATTATTGCCACACCTGTTCTCAATCAGGACATCACTTTTTCAGGCAGGTCCTATTGAAGTGAAGTACACCAAAAGATCCTTAAAAGCTACACATCATGCCGAGATCCAAAGAAATTTAGGAACAATTGAGAAAGAAAGTAATTGAGATCTATCAGTCTGAAAAGGGTTGTAAAGCCATTTCTAAAGCTTTGGGGCTCCAGCGAAACACAGTGAGAGCCATTATCCACAAATGGCGAAGACATGGAACAGTGGTGAACCTTCCCAGGAGTGGCCAGCCAACAAATTACGCAGCGAGCTCAGCGACGACTCATCCAAGAGGTCACAAAAGACCCCATAAGAACATCCAAAGAACTGCAGGCTTCACTTGTTTCAGTTAAGGTCAGTGTTCATGCCTCCACCATAAGAAAGAGACTGGGCAAAAATGGCCTGCATGGCAGAGTTCCAAGATGAAACCACTTCTGAGCAATAAGGACATTAAAGCTCTTCTCAGTTTTTCCAGAACACATCTTGATGATCCCCAAGACTTTTGGGAAAACATTCTGTGGACTGACGAGACAAAAGCTGAACTCTTTGGAAGGTGTGTGTCCCATTTACATCTGGTTGTAAAAGTTTAAACACAGCATTCAGAAAAAGAACCATTTATAGCAGAAGTAAGTAAAATGGTGGTGGTAGTGTGATGGTCTGGGGCTGTTTTGCTGCTTCAGGACCTGGAAGACTTGCTGTGATAAATGGAACTATGAATTCTGCTGTCTACCAAAAAATCCTGAAGGAGAATGTCCGGCCATCTGTTCGTGACCTCAAGCTGAAACTAACTTGGGTTCTGCAGCAGGACAATGATCCAAAACACACCAGCAAGTCCACCCCTGAATGGCTGAAGAAAAACAAAATGAAGACTTTGGAGTGGCCTTGTCAAAATCCTGACCTGAATCCTGTTGAGATGCTGTGGCATGACCTTAAAAAGGCCGTTCATGCTGGAAAACCTTCCAATGTGGCTGAATTACAACAATTCTGCAAAGATGAGTGGCCAAAGTTCCTCCACAACGCTGTAAGAGACTCGTTGCAAGTTATCGCAAACGCTTGGCTG
Source organism: Ancistrus triradiatus (assembly GCA_025084515.1). NCBI lineage: Eukaryota > Metazoa > Chordata > Actinopteri > Siluriformes > Loricariidae > Ancistrus > Ancistrus triradiatus. Next base: position 60,538 of record JAJAGP010002931.1, read on the forward strand.
CAGTTGTTGCTGCTAAGGGTGGCCCAACCAATCACTCTTTCACACAGGGCCATGTAGGTTTGGATTTTTTCTCACTTAATAATAAACAACTTCATTTAAAAACTGCATTTTGTGTTTACTTGTGTTGTTTTTGACTAATATTTAAATTGGTTTGATGTTCCAGAACACTTGTGACAAACATGCAAAAAAATAGAAAATCAGATATACAATATTTACTTCAGTTAGTTTTGCCCTGTAGCACCTACCCAAGCTTTGTTATGCATTAAGTTATTAAGTGTTGATTGCAAAAAAAGAACAAAATAAAATCAAACTATAATTTTGCTCGGGTTGCAGGTGGCATTCAGTACCACTGAGATGGCATTGGCTCTGAACCGTTACCTTTGCTCAGCCGTTCTGCCGCTGCTGACCAAATGCGCCCCGCTGTTTGCCGGCACCGACCACCGTGCCATCATGATCGACTCCATGCTGCACACCATCTACAGACTGTCCCGTGGCCGCGCCCTCACCAAGGCACAGCGTGATGTCATTGAGGACTGCCTCATGTCACTGGTCAAGTCAGTTTCACGTCTTATTATTCCAGACCATCTCTTTTATTGTTTTATTTTCTTCTATTCCGTCAAGACACTAGAACACACTTGGATAAACAAGAAGACAATTCCATACAGTCGCTGTGAGGTTCATCATCCTCATTCCACAGTGTTTGTTATATTCCGTCAGATATTTTCTTTAATATCCATGTTTTTATAGTCGGCGTGTTGCTTGTCCTATAAGCTCTTGTGCTCTGCTGCTAGCAGGATGAGCTGTTCTGCCCGACAACCGAGCTCTGATTGGTCAGCCTGATTTAAATGCACAAATGACAGCAGGCTCCGATTCGAAATTTTATGCAGCATTGGACTCGGTTTGAAGGACGGCATTGATATGTGTTCTGATTTGCGTATGTTATCTGATTTTGAAAGTACATGAAGTACTTTTCTCACGTAGTCAATCATAACTGTCCCTGAGCTTTTGTGAACACTTTCACTATTTTGGTCTGTTGTTCAGGTACCTGCACCCGTCCATGCTGCAGCATCTGTTGCGCCGACTTGTATTTGACGTGCCAATCCTCAACGAATATGCCAAAATGCCTCTGAAGGTACTCCTGCTATTTTTAGTCGTCATTCTCACACTTCACCAGTGTTTTCCTCTGTCAGACGTATCTGAAGTGACTGTTTCTTGCAGCTTCTGACTAATCACTATGAGCGCTGCTGGAAGTACTACTGCCTGCCAAATGGCTGGGCGAACTTCGGCACCACGTCAGAGGAGGAACTGCACCTGTCCCGCAAACTTTTCTGGGGAATCTTTGAGTCTCTGGCGCACAAGGTGAGGAGGTTGTGATAAAACTTGAAGAAATGTCATATTTAAGTTGGTTACCTGTAGTTGTAACTTCTCATTTAGAAATCAACGAAGCACACAATGCCTAAACATAACATGAAACGTATACAATGCATTTGGAACGTCTGAAAGTATGTTCTGGCTTTGTGCTACAATAATTTAAAAAAATCTAGTTTTCCCCCATAAATCTTCACTCAATACACCATGATGAGAAAGTTAAACAGAATTTTAGAAATTTTTGCAAGTTTATTGAAAAGGACAAACAGTTTTGCATGGACCCTTTGCTGTGACACTTGAAATTTAGCTCTGGAGGCCTTCCATTTCTCTTGATGGTCTTTGAGATGTTTCTACGCCTTGATTGGAGTCCGCCTTTGGTAAATTCAGTTGATTGGACATGATTTGGAAAGACGCACACCTGCCTATATAGGGTCTCACAGTGAACAAGGCATATCTGAGCAAAAACCAAGCCATGAGGAGGAACGAACTGCTTGTAGAGCTCAGAGATTGGGTGGATTCACAGATCTGGAGCAGGCGATAAAGTTCTGCTGCACTGAAAGTGGCCAAGAGCACAGTGGCCTCCATGATTATAGAAGTCTGGAACAACCAGGACTCTTCCTAAGTGCTGGCTGCCGCCTCAAATTAAGTCATCGGGTAATTGGTAAGAGGTCGGGTCATTTGTAGAGAGGTTGGCCCTGAAGCCAGTGGTCACTCTGGTTGAGCTCCAAAGATCCTGTGTGCAAATGGGAGGAACATCTCTGGAGAAACCAGAGAATGGCTGTCCACTGACGGTTCCCATTCAACCTGACAGAGTTTGAGAGGATCTGCAGAGAAAAATGGCAGAAAATCCCCAAATTCCAGTGTGCAAACCTTGTGGCATCAAACCCAAGAAGACTGGAGGCTGTAATCTCTACCAAAGGTGCTTCAAATAAGTGCTGAGTAAAGGGTCGGAATACTTGTATCAATGCAATATTTTAGGTTTTCCTTTTTCAAGAAGTTAGTAAAACCTTCTAAAATTCTCACGAAAGGTTTCACTTTGTCATTATGGGTTATTGAGTGCAGAATGACAGGGGAAAAACTTGTTTTTTAATTTTTAATTTTAAGTTCACAACATAAAATTTACATTTACAGCATTTAGCAGACACCCTTATTCAGAGCGACTGACAATTGATACAATTTTACAATCCAAGCAATTGTGGGTTAAGGGTCTTGCTCAAGAACCCAACAGTGGCAGCTTGGCAGAGGTGGGATTTGAACCCTGGACCTTTTGGTCCATAGTCCAGTACCTTAACCACTAGGCCACCACAGCCCCGTAAAATGTGAAAGGATCTGCAGACTTTCTGAATGCATCACAATTCTTAGACATCTGTATCGATTACGTTACTGTGTTACAGAAATTTGATGCGGAGCTGTTCAAGATTGCCATGCCATGCATCTGTGCCATCGCCGGTGCCATCCCTCCCGACTACGTAGACGCCAGCTATTCTGCCACAGAGAAAAAAGCCACAGTCGATGCCGAGGGAAACTTTGATCCCAGACCTGTGGAGACCACCAAGTGAGTGATCTGAGTGAAAGCACTGAATGCGAGTTTTACGTTGGTCGTATTTGTCTAGGCCAGGGTTTCTCACTGTAACTCAGTCATGGGCTTGTTAATGAGCTGAGTAGCTGGATCAGGTGTGTTGGGAGCAGGGAAACACTAAAACCTGCAGTGGGGCTCCAGGACCAGGATTGAGAAACACTGTTCTAGGAAAAATGAAAAGGGAAATGATTTGGTGTGAACACATTTGTTGCTTGTTTGGCTTTTCACAGCACCATCATCCCCGAGAAACTGGATGCCTTCATTAACAAATTTGCAGAGCACACTCATGATAAATGGGCCTTTGAGAAGGTTAGTTGCATGGACACACCTACTGTACAACACTATAATCTCACAATCGCTCTACTGTGTATATTACCCAACCTTTAGTGCTCATCCTGTTCACAGTGAGCAGTAAGACAGATTTTTGGTGCATGTACAGGTATGTGCCATTTAGGTATGTGTTTTGTTGACCTCTGGTGCAGTGCATTTTGCTTCTTCTGTCCTCCTCCTGTCACTCAACAATGTGGATCCATGAGCAAAGGCGGGAGTTAAAAGGCAGAAGTCCGTCATCCGCTCAAGTTCACTACCGTGCACTCACTTGCTCATTAGCTCACGTTTGGACTAGAGACGGTTCTAACTCCGTTGATGTATTTAGAGCCTTTTTTCTTCAAGTTACACGTTTGTGTGTGACTTTCCACTAATTTGTAACACTTTGTAAATGCCGTTCCTAGGAGTATGTGCCTGTCCTATTGTAAGTAGTACTCATTTATTTGCCCCCCCCCTCTACCTGTATGTTTTTTTTAACCTATAGCTATATAAAATCAAATTCAGATTTATTTCTGTAGCCCTTTTTACAATGGAGCATCATCTCAGAGCAGCTTTACAATGTTATATCTTTTAATGACAAAGGCCAAATTTAAACAGAGCAAACCTAGGGCATCAGCGACAAGGGAAAACTCCCTAAACTTTATAAGAAAGAAGCCTTGGGAGGACTAAGACTCAAAAAGTGACCTGACCTCCTTGGGTGACTTGATGACATGTGTAAAAATTAACTAAGTTATCTAATTAAGTTTATAGTAATTGTTTAAACTGGTTCACATTCACTCGTTTTGTCTCTGCGTCGTTCATAATACTGTCCGTTCATAATATTCTGTCAAAATACCAAAAGTATCAGGTCCATCATCTTAAGTGTTACGGCTCTCCCTAGACAGAGTTGTGATTTATGTTACTGGTGTTTTTTATAATTATTGTGAATTTCCATAACTTATAAATAAATGGGTTTAGCATGTGTTTTAAGTTTTATTTTCATACAATATTGCTGACACATTTCCGTATCGTTTTGCATGCAGTTTTCTTGTGAAAATACCCTTTATATTTACATTACTGCTTCCTAAAAAGGCTACGTCACTATGATAGTCTGGTCAGCGTCCATTTTGGTCAGTGTCCTGTTTCACAGAGCATAATGCAGATGTTAAATGGCACATACCTATATTTTTTTAAAGCTTAGTATGTTTAAATATGTTTTTGTAAATTATATATTTTTTGGCCGATTTTCCTCACTGTCTTTAGCTGCTGCCCATCTCTTTTTTCAGTTGGGTGTGCTTTCATATACTGTTCAAAAAATATTATGCTCTTGATGAAACTGTGTAATTTGTATGTAAAATACAGTGAAAATATCATATTGAAGCGTCTGTTTGGTAAATTGTCGATAGACTGCTCACAACTAGCATGGGCATGATGGACAAACACTACAGTTAATGTCCAATATTAGAAAATATGGAGCTAGAATTGTTGCTCTGTGTTATGTTTCTCTAAATTGTGTGATGTTAGACTTTGACACCAAGATTTTCTTCCAGATCCAGAATAACTGGACCTATGGAGAAACGATGGATGAAGTTGCCAAGACTCACCCCATGCTCCGGCCATATAAGACCTTTTCTGAGAAGGTCAGGATGTGTACATTTTGTATTGTATTCATACAGAACCAGTGATTTTGTAATGAATTTTGTAAAACGTTGTTGTTGCTGCTTAAGTACAATTATACTAACCATGATATCCAACATACATCTCTGGCTTTCAGGACAAAGAGATTTACCGCTGGCCCATCAAAGAGTCCGTTAAAGCCATGCTGGCCTGGGAGTGGACCTTGGAAAAAGCCCGAGACGAAGGTGAAAAGGTGGAAAAGGCTGCCACCAGGAAGATCTCGCAAACTGCACAGGTAAAATTGTGTTATTGCTGCACATGGGAGTCAAACCATTCACTGAAAGCAAAGGGTTCACATACTCCTCAAATGACTCACCAAGAAGAAGCTCATGGAATCGAATGAAGCTTTATATGTATGGATGTAATGCTGATATGTGTAAGTGATTGCAATATTGGAGCAAAAGGATAAGTTTGTTAGGGAAAACTGTGCGATTTAAAGGAGGCTTTAGTACCCTGTTCGGCTGCCACTGGCCTGGATACATTGAGAACCAGTCTGGCATTGGAGGCAAACTGGTATTCCATATGGTATCCTGTGGCATATTTGCCCACAGACATTGTAGCTGGGCCTGTAGATCTTGCGTACTCTTAGGTTGCCAAAGCTGGCATTCCAGCTGGTCCCATAAATGCTAGATTGGCGCTAAATCTGGCAACCAGGCAGGCCAAGGAAGTGTTGCAGTCTGGCAGAGAAATTCCTGGGAAACTTCTCAAAGTCTGTCAACTGGACAACATGTCTCATACAGGCATGTCTAGTAGTTAAAAGATCTCTCACCAAGAAGTACACTACCCAAAATTAGCCTCTGGGAGCCTTTTATTGTGGCAGCACCTTTACAACTTCTAGCGGCAAGACCCAGTGTCTAATCAGACCACACCTGTAATCTGAGACAGAACTGCATGCCATGTATCACAGTGAATTTAGCATAGAGGTACTAAGATGATATCTTTGCACCCCTACAGGCTACTTATGATCCTAGCCAGGGATACGCTCCCCAGCCCGTGGATTTAACCACCATGGCTCTGTCCAGAGAACTGCAGGTATGGATTGGGATCATACCCATTTTGTGTAATTCTGACAGCTTTTTCTTTTTCTGTGTACACTTATTAAATTTCGTACATTTCTGTTGCTAGTCTATGGCAGAACAGCTAGCTGAGAATTACCACAACACCTGGGGCAGGAAGAAAAAGATGGAACTTCAAGCCAAAGGTAATGTTAGAGACTTTTGTATGGAATAGTCCTACGTTATTACTGCGTCAGAGGTAACAAACCTCTCTGGCTGCAGCAGTGTTCATTTTGAGAGCAAATTTTTATTTACTTTGTTATAGTCTTTTGACTAAAATGTAATTTGGTTTTAGTCAGTTTTTAGTCAAACAATTATTCATCTGAATTGTTCTTAGTTGTAGTCTAATTTTCGTCGACTAATTATAAGATTATAGTTGACTAATCCCTTATCCCGAGCCAGCCTTGCTGCTTGTTTATGGTCTCGAGTCCAGACTCGAGTACTTCAACACTAATCATGAGAATGACCCACCAACCAAACAATATCTGTAGACCTTTTGGATATCCCCTTCCGTTACAGTAGTCAGTGCATTCATGGATACATATACCTTTTAAACACCATTTGCTGTAGCTGTCCCTATATCTGGTGATACACCTAATATTGAGTGCATGTGGTACATCTGAATATCTAAATAGGATTATATATGTGAAACTATTCAAAGCATGACAGCAACATAACTATAAAGTCCATGCTATTGCTTTAATGACTGGTTGTTTTCTACTGCCGCCATTCAGTAGTAAAGTTTTGTTATACAAAATGTATTGGTTTGTTTACTCCTGGAGCTTTACTCTTGCTGAAATGAGAGTAATGGCAGTGTCCTACGTATTGGTCTTCAGCCTGGTTATTGACTCATTCTGTGAAGTAGGAAAAAAAACTATAAGAACCAGTTCATTGACACAAAAAAAATGCTGTGTTGTTCTAGGTGGTGGTACCCATCCTCTGCTTGTTCCCTATGACACTCTGACGGCCAAGGAGAAGGCCCGTGACAGAGAGAAAGCCCAAGATCTGCTTAAATTCCTGCAGTTTGAAGGATACGCTGTGACCAGGTAGTACATTATTGCACAGGTATGCACTGAATGACGTCCGTGGTTCGATAAGGTTTGATCCTTATTATTAAGGTTATTAACCTGTTATCCCTTATATTACCTTGAGAGAGATATGCTGTAGTAATACAGCAGTTGTAATGACACATGATTGGCAAGGGCCGAGATCGGCTGCATCTGAGAGAGAGGAGGCCAATAGGAGGTCGTGGTATCCTCCTCCAGCACTGCAGCAGTGGACTCGTACAGTGGGGCAAAAAAGTATTTGGTCAGCCACTGATTGTGCAAGTTCTCCTACTTAGAAAGATGAGAGAGGTCTGTAATTTTCACCATAGGTACACTTCAACTATGAGAAACAAAATGAGAAAAAAATCCAGGAAATCACATTGTAGGATTTTTAAAGTTTTTAATTGTAAATTATGGTGGAAAATAAGTATTTGGCCAATAACAAAAGTTCAACTGAATACTTTGTATCATAACCTTTGTTGGCAATGACAGAGGTCAAACGTTTGCTGTAAGTCTTCAGCAGGTTGGCACACACTGTAGCTGGTATTTTGGCCCATTCCTCCATGCAGATCTCCTCTAGAGCAGTGATGCTTTGGGGCAACACAGACTTTCAACTCCCTCCACACATTTTCTATGGCGTTGAGGTCTGGAGACTGGCTAGGCCACTTCAGGACCTTGAAATGCTTTTTACGAAGCAACTCCTTCGTTGCACGAGCGGTGTGTTTGGGATCATTGTCATGCTGGAAGACCCAGCCACGTTCCATCTTCTTCCATGCTCTCACTGATGGAAGGAGGTTTTGGCTTAAAATCTCACGATACATGGCCCCGTTCATTCTTCCCTTAACACGGATCAGTTGTCCTGTCCCCTTTGCAGAAAAACAGCCCCAAAGCATGAGGTTTCCACCCCCATGCTTCACAGTAGGTATGGAGCAACTCAGAATTCTTCTTCCTCCAAACACAATGTGTTGAGTTTTTGCCAAAAAGTTCTATTTTGGTTTCATCTGATCACATGATATTCTCCAAATCCTCTTCTGGATCATCCATATGCTCTCTGGCAAACTTCAGATGGGCCTGTAATGCATTGGACACCCAGCTACAGCTGGAATACATTTTCTCATATCTGTCTTTATCTGTACAGGGGTTTGAAGGACATGGAACAGGAGATTTCTTCTATTGAGAAACGTTTTGCTTATGGGTTCCTTCAGAAGCTCCTGAAATGGATGGAGATCGCTCAGGAGTTTATTGCACATCTCGGTATGGATGTATTCTTTCTATTATGTAATACTAAATATAAAACCGAATGCATCATATGTAAATCGTGTGTGTGTGTGTGTGTGTGTGTTACTCCAGAGGCCGTCGTGAGTAGTGGAAGAGTAGAGAAATCCCCTCACGAGCAGGAGATCAAATTTTTTGCCAAGGTGAAATAATAATTTAATAAATTACATTCATGGCGACGTCATTTGTGGGCCTTCGTAACGTGGTTTATGCTGCTTCTCATCTTTAGATCCTGCTGCCTCTGGTAAACCAGTACTTTAAAAACCACTGCCTCTATTTCCTCTCCACTCCCGCCAAAGTGCTGGGCAGTGGTGGCCATGCATCCAACAAAGAGAAAGAGATGATTGCTAGGTGAGTATAGTTCCAGTATATGAAATCTGCTTTACTTACAGATATTACACCACGATTCATTATATTAGATTTTTGTAGTTATAATTATGTTGTTGAAACCCAAAGTATAGTGGGTTGCATTTACTCCATGGTAAATCCACGGTGTAAAAAAAGGCCATTTCAATATTTTTCTTTTCTTCAATATTTCTATGTTTTTATATATAATATACAGTACAGTTATAAAGTATGTATACATAGTTATATGAGTTTATTAATTTGGCTTTTTTATTTACTCACATTGTGATATGTATACTTATTAAATCTCTTACTATATATTTCAGTATTTCATTGTGTGTGGGGTTGCATGTCATTATTTATATTAGATGATTCTATTTGTGTAATGGAATTAATGTCATGCATTATTTTTTATATTGATTTTGTTTTTATATTACTTTTTTACATTTATTTATTTGGAAATTAATTTAACTAGATTCGTAGTAATATGCTCATAATTAGAGACAATTTGAACCTTTTCTTTTCTCTCTAGTAAAATATAGTATTTACTCTACACATTCTCCTTCCATGACTCCTCCTATTGCCTTCTGCCTGTAATATTCTGTGTTCTGTCCTTCTTTCTGTGTCCTTGTTTTTTCCTCCTTATTCTGGACCATGTTGGTTTCTTCCTTCCTGTTGTCATTACCTGAATATCACCTATGTTTCCTCCTGCACCCCCCACCCTTTCTCTATCTTTTATCTCTTTTCTCATGCCTCAGTATCTTCTGTAAGTTGGCAGCTCTTGTAAGGCACAGAGTTTCCCTTTTTGGTAAGAAACCTGCGTGAAGGTTGAGTGCCACTGACCATCTCTGTTTCCATCATTGAAACTGGTTTCCATCTGGCTTTATTACTTTCCTGCTCTCTCTTTGTCTCTCTCTCTGTCTCTCTCTTCCATTTTTGCTGTGGCTTTGCTGTGCTTTGCTTAACTCCTTGTAAATGAGTCTTTGCAGCAATTTGAAGATAACATGAAGATGGAAAATGCACAGTATTCAGCATGTGCTTTGTCATCGCAACCATTGTGACTGTACTACTTGAGATTGAAGCTTTGATTCATAATGGTTTTGGATACTCAAGTATCTCCAGTTCGTCCCTGTCATTAGTTGCACAGATTAGACTTGGCATGGTTGTATTATATATGTTTTTTTTTTTTTCTCAGCAAAAACATTAATGCCATGGATAATACAGCACTAAATTATAAAAGGTTGGCACAGTATGGAAAATGGCAAAAAAAAAAAAATTATTGTCTTACAGTATGAACTCCAAGATATTAAATTTTTCGTCTGGTCAGCTTTTGTCCTGCAGTACATTCCAAAAAAAGTTGGAACCATGGCAAATTAGCATTGTTAATGGGCAGAGGGAGAGAGTTAATCTCCAGTTTGTCAACAAATGCGTGAGAAAATGATAGTAATGTTTAGAAACAATGTTCTTCAAAGAGAGATTGGCCAAGATTTGCATATTTCCCTGTACAGTGCATAATATTAAACAAATCAAGGAATTTGGAGGAATTCCGGTGCGTAAAGGGCAAGGGTGCAAGCCTAAACTGAACTCCCATGATGTCCGATTCCTCGGACAGCACTGCATCAAGAACCGTCATTCAACAATAGCTGATAGAACCACACGTGTATGAGATCACTTTGGCAAACCTATGTCAGGCATGACAATACGGAGTTACATTCACACATGCCACTTAAAACTTTACTGTGCAAAAAAGAAGCCTTAGGATAACTGTCCAGAAGCGGCGTCAACCTCCCTGGGCTTGGAGGCATCTAGGATACACACCTTGTAAATTGTGGTCTTTTTAGGAAGAAATGGACAAGTATGACCATTCAGACTGGTATCAGCAACAAATCAAAAGCCGGGGTCTGTCATTAACACTTCTGTGATGCAGCATTAATGCATAAAAGTACATTGAGAATTTAGAGCAACGTAAGCTGCCTTCAAGGCAACATCTTTTCCAGGGATGTCCATGCAAGACGATGCAAAACCACATGCTGCAGACATTACAAAGGCATGGCTGTGGAGGAAGAGGGTACGAGTACTGTACTGGCCTGCCTGCTGTCCTGATCTGTCCCTGATAGAGAATGTGTGGAGACATCTGAACTGAAAAATGGAACAACAACCCTGTACCGTCTCACACCTTAAGAAGTGTTTGCAGGAGTAATGGGACAAAATAACACCTGAAATATGTCGTCACTTGACATGTTCTTGGTGTGGAATGGCAACATTACAAATTGGTAAATGCTTTACCATCCCATCTTTTGTGGAATGTGTTGCAGGCCTGAAATGGATGTTTATTAACAAATAAAATGTTGACCAGACAAACCATGAAATATCTTGGGTGCGTATTGTCTACAATAAAATAAAAAGTCAAAGTAAATGCGTGGCAGTTTCCATACTGTCCTAACTTTTTTTTTTTTTGGTGGGGATGTACATTTGGATATACTAATCCTGGTTTGAAATGAGCACTGGTTATGGACTTAATTTTCAGTAAAGCATACTGTTATGTCTGTTGTGTTCAGGAACTGATTCTTCTGCAGTCGTAAACTGCTTGCATATCCTGTCTCATTCCCTGGATGCCAGGTATAGTCTTAGTACACACTCTTACACAGTCTCTGCTCACTCAGGTTTTGTTCATTACTTGACTCAGGCTGCCTAATACTAAGCAGTTACTCTTAACAGCCTAGACCAGGATGGCTTCTTGGCCATCTTATCATCTATGGGCATCAAATGGAAAATGTACCTCAATGAGCCCAAGCAACTTTGTTGATTTTAGGCCTAATTCAAAGAGCACAACTTGTTCCAAGTGATTAAGTATGGATTATACAAAGTGATAACGACCCACTGAAGTAACCCCATTTTGCAGAACCGTGATGAAATCTGGGCCTGAGATCGTTAAAGCTGGCCTGCGCTCCTTCTATGAAAGCGCGGCTGACGACATTGAGAAGATGGTTGAGAATCTGAAACTGGGCAAGGTGTCCACCAAAAATCAGGTTGGCTATCAGAAGTGATGATGAACATTAATGTAACTGTATTGTACTAGTTTTGCTGCGCGTCACTTCCTGTCTCTTTAAAGGTTAAAGGTGTGTCTCAGAACATTAACTACACCACAGTTGCTCTGCTGCCGGTCCTGACGTCACTTTTCGACCACATCGCCCAGCACCAGTTTGGTGATGATGTCATCTGTAAGTCTGAATCTTCTCGTATGATTCTTGTTTTTGATTGGGTTTTCTAATGGGAATGGACCTGCCCTGTTTCAGTGGATGACTTGCAGATTTCCTGCTATCGTCTCATGTGCAGTATCTATTCAGTCGGCACTGTTAAGACCCCTCACGCTGAAAAGTGAGTCATAACAGCCTTCTGTCGCCACCTTGTTGCCAGTTCCACAGCCTTCAACGCTATGAACTTATGCTGAGCAATGATCTGAATTTTCTGGCTAAGACCCGCTCTTGGTGAGTGTCCTGGCTCATCTAGTGCTGCCATGCCCCGTAGCCTATTTGGAGCCGCTCTCAACGAGTACAATGCATACTCGGTGTACACCACCAAAACACCCATAGAGAAGACCAGTGCTATCATTCATTCAGTGTAAGTCCCTAGGCATTAAACCGGCAGGCGCGGTGTATCTTTAACTTACTTACTGAGTTGTCTTTCTCTGCATGTTAGTCCCTTGGGCCTCCAAGTCAAGGTGCAAAGAGTTGTGTTTGGGACTCCCAGAGCGGACGTGCTGATGAAGGAGATCAGTGAATTGGCGGATCTGGCGCTCGCACACCGAGATCCCCCATGTGATCGAGATACTCTGCCCATGTTGTGGTAACTACATTCCACGTTTGGTGGTGGAGCGAGGCGTTGAAAATTTTCCCTGAGGCAGGATGGTCACTCTGTACAACGTCACCTCGAACACCTCAATCAGCTATGGCAGCACATGAAGATCGTGGTCAACAACCTGGCATTGATGAGCCCTCCTGGATGAAGAGCTTGGGCTGGTTAGTATGGATAAAAGTCGTGAAGACCTACTTACACATTGGTTTAAGGTTAAGGGTCTTTAATCGCAAGCCACCAGTGGTTGGCCATATGCTGTTTTTAGCTGTTTTTGAAAAGAAATGGCAAACTGATTGAAATTGGCTTCCCAAATTTCTGGTGCTTCTGGTGATCAAGAGCCGGATCTGCGGTCATGTGACACATAAAAACCAAAGCCTCTCTTAATTGTCTCTGATAAGGAGGCAGAGTCCCCAGCACTGCCAACAATACCCTTCTAACATTGAATGACGGACTGGCAAAACATCCAGGGTACAAATTCCAAATGCACTCCGTGAATCCGGACTAGGCTCGGGCCCACCTACTTCCTTACCAGGAGAAAATGGGATTAAAATGAGAAATACATAAATAAACAATATACCAGGTTTCAATCCCAAAAGCCTTAGTTGATCTTCTTGTGTGTCAGTTTGCCCATCCCATTGTGAGGCAGGGCCCAGCCGGAGAGCTGAAGTCCTCACTTCATCCCCACCATGGAGAAGCGAAGAAGCGCTCCGGGATGTCGTTGCCGAGGAGGAAGCACTGCGCATGGAGGGTAAAAACGGAGGTGGACAGTGAGGAAGGAACCATCGGGATGAGTTTGCTCTGTGCTCTGCAGGACCTGTACCCCTCTATCCGTGCTCATACCGCTACGTGGACAACAACAGGTACTGATTGTATTAGTAAAACCATCAATCTTACTTCTGAACTCAAGAAGGTGGCACACGGCACCAGCTAATTTTAATAGAAAGCTCTCTGTATTGTTAAAAAGTAAAGGTTTCTTGTGAGTAGCTTTTTGTAAGCTTTACAAATTATATAATCTATTAGATATATATATATATATATATAGATATATATATATATATATATACTATAAATATAAATATATATGGAAACTGGAGTGCAGTGTAAAAATACAAGTGAGCAAGTTTTTTATGGATCAGCTTGTGTGAACGGCAGGTCATCAGTGCTAGGCCTAGCCAGATGTGCTCACTCACAGCTTTATGGTGGTTCTTCTCACATTTGGCTTTAGATTTACATAACCTTACTTGACGACAATTTGGTTGTAAGTGCCCCATAAGACTCATAATGTCCGTTTTCTCTCTGGGTGGTGTTCCACCTCATGCTGTAAATCTCTGCTTCTAAAGAGCGAGGTGGCCTGACCTGTCCCTGACCCTGATGCTGAAGAGCTTTTAGAGGGTGGAGAAGTCTTCATCTTCTGGTCCAATCTCATGTGGTGCACATGCACCACGTTTAACTCTTTTTGTGTTAGGGGGTGATATGCAATCTTCTCTGATATCTTAATTGTTTGTTGTGCAAATAAATCCACATATCCGGTACCTTGGTTATAAAGACCTGCTGTCCAGGGCTGTTCCTACCTTAGGCTCCACAACACACAAGCACCCTGGGTGTATGTAAGTTTATTTTGAGTTTTATAACCATATGTCAGATTGTCATAGTCGGTGTCTTTTTCTCAAAAACCTTGTAGACTTCAATAGGGAGAGAGAACTTTGTGGTTTTGAATGAGATTACACATGTCCTTCCTCACGGCCGACGCAAAGAGTAAGATAACAAGGTTAGCTTTCATCACGCTACGCTGAGTGACCTTTAATATTTGTAGGGGTGTAAACCATGCATCACGACGAAAAAATGTGAGTTGATTATTCGTTGTTTATCTCGCCATCTAAATGTTGTACTGTTTTTTTGTTTTATTTCACCATCTATGCAATTGCGTTTGTTTGAACGCCAGAGGGCTACGTCTCATCTCGTTCTGTGAGACTCCTAATTTCTTTTATTCTTATTTTTTTATTTAATTTTTATACAAGACACGAACACCTTTGTTATTTGCTATTCGTCAGGGGAAAAAAAACGAATTTTTTTACATGATTAAGATGTGGTTAAGCGATTTGTTTTTGCAATTTTTAAATCTTCTAAATTTCCTATGTAATTTATTTTAATATATCCTGATTGAATGCCCCGACTTGGCAACCCAGAGACAGTTATTCACTCAATACAAATATTAAGGACTTCCTAACCATACTTCCCTGGGGAAAATATACATTCTTTACATCATATAAAGTAAGACACTAGCTCTGAACAGAATGTTTGTTCTTGTATATTATAGCATGCTGACGATATAACTTTGGGCTGAGGAAGGCATGATCCTAAGCCTTCCTAATTTATTTAACTTGCAGGGGAATAAAGGTTATGTTTTTGTTTTAAAAAAGTATATAGAAATCTCATTCTTTTGCATCACCTTATAAAACAAAAGTTGTCTTATAGAATCGCATTGTAAACTCAGTATCATGATCCAAAATCCAAATCACGGCAATTGCATTGTTTACACCCTAGTCTTTAGACAAAATAACACCGTATATCAGGTAGTTTTGCCCGATATCCCTAGTTTTTATATCTGTTTCCGTGTTCATCGTCTGCTGCTTCACTTTTTTTAAGGTAATGTTTTTCTTCCTAACACATGTGGGTTCCCGGTCCATGCAGGAGCGGTACTTGATGGTTTGTTTGTCATTTTGTTTGAGCCATTTGTACAGCGGCGTTACTTCGAGAAAGATGTATAATGCATTTTGCTTTGGAGAAATCGGCTGTTTTAGTTGTACAGTGTGTTGTTATACAGATTTCCAGGCAGGTTCGTTTTTGATGACATTGTTTTACAGTGGGGCAAAAAAAAGTATTTATCCCCACTGATTTGTCCCAGTTTCTCTTACTTCTAAAGATGAGAGAGGTCTGTAATTTTCATCATAAATACACTTCAATATGAGAGACAAATTGAGGAACAAAAGCCAGGCACACATTTGTAAGATTTTAAAGAATTTGAATTGTAAATCTTCGTGGAAATAATAATTTTGGTCACCCACAAACAAATGTTAAGGAAGAATTACAGACCTGTACAGTGCCTTTAAGAATCTCTTTGTCCTCCATCTCATTACCTTGGCTGAGTTGCATCCCCAGAAACACCATACTATGTGAAGCATGGAGTGGAACATCATGCTTTGGGGCTGTTGTTTCTGCAGAGGGGACAGACGACTGATCCGTGTTAAGGAAGAATGAACGGGGCCATGTGTCATGAGATTTGAGGAGCATGAGATGAACGTGGCTGGTTCTGCCAGCCTGACAATGATCCCAAACCACCGCTCGGGCAACGAAGAGTGGGCTCTGTAAAAAAGCATTTCAAGGTCCCTGGAGTGGCCTAGTCCAGTCTCCGATCTCAGCCCAAGAAAATTTTGTGGAGGGAGTTGAAAGTCCGTGTTGGCCAGCGACAGCCACAAAACATCACTGGCTCTAGAGGAGATTCTGCATGGAGGAATGGGCCAAAATACAGTACAGTGTGGCAAACCTGGTGAAGACTTACAGGAAACGTTTGACCTCTGTCATCGCCAACAAAGGTTTACAAAGTATTAAGTTGAACTTTGTTATTGGACCAAATACTTATTTTCCTCCATGATTTACAATTAATTTTTTTTTTTTAATCCTACAATGTATTTCCTGGATTTTTTTTTTTTTTCTTTTCTCATTGGGGTCTCTCATATTTTACAGACCTCTCTCATATTTTTAGTACAATCAAGTGCTGGACTAAATAACTTTTTTTTGCCTCCCCGTATATGATTGGTCTCAAACTCATGACTGCCTCATCACTTGCAATACTCTGAAACAGCAGTTTGTCTCATCTCGATCTTTATTTCTGTATTTACTTTCCCCCAGTTTCCCAGTTTGACATGTCCCAATTGCCCAGACCTTTTCTCTGTCATATGCATGACTCCCACTGAGGGAGGTTGCTCACTGACCCTCGTGTCCCTACGGCGTGAGAGTGATTTTCAACAGCTAAGTTGCTGTGGTCCCTTTACCATCTCTGTCATCACCATGATCGGGTACTGACCCCATCAGACCAGCCAGCTGTTTTCTTTTAGCGTACAGAGCCCAAGCTTGTGGCCCGGCCAGACCGGTCTTAGAGCACGTGACTGCTGTGCCACCAAGTGCTCCAATTATAATATATCATTATCCATTTTTTTGTTATTATTGCTGGGTGGTCCAGAATCTACTGTTGGTTTAGCCCAATCTTCCTGCAAGTACACCGCCAGCTAGGGGTACCGAAGGAAAGCGTACACAAATGTTAACCGGTCTGCTCTCTGTGTTTGTCTTCTTTCTTGTGGCGTCTGTACTCAGGCTGGGGATGGAGAGTTAGAAACTATCTGCCGACAAGCTGTGCTGGTTCGCATGGCAAGACACCTCCGAGGCGTTCCATCAACTCACACCACGCTGGCGTGCCGACCCAAAGCCGACCCACAAGGGATAGGATTATTGTAATTAGTGTAACATTAACTACGGACATTGTCTCGAATTAATGATGTGCCAGCGTGTGTGTGTATGTGTGAAACTGCATCATAAAGCGTTTGATGAAAGCTCTCAGCTCTAGTTTGCAGGAGTAGGATCATGGTACTCTGTTCAGCTGCAGGCCTTGCCACTGACTCGGAGTCCCATTGCCCTGTTGATGAGTTTGATGGGTTTGCCACCTGTTTGCCGCCGTTTTTCATCGTTCTCCCTTTTTTTGATTGTTGACTCCGGTGGAGAAGCCTCCTAGCAGGGTGCCCCCATAATCCCCTGTTCTTTATAAGCTGTACATGTACATCAAAAACGTCATTGCCCATCATTGATCTGGACACAGATTTAGAAGAACAAGATAAATGTGGCATTATGGGTGGAATGTTTTTTTTAGTTCTTTTTGTGAAGGTGGGGACATGACTCATAATTCCATTCCATTTCTCAACCGATACTCACCCCACTTTTATTCTAATTCACACCAAGCATACTTAATATAAGCCTTTTTTGTTAATCCATTGTTAGGGTTTGCAGAAGGCCGCATTACGAAACGTCCCCCTACAGGCTGTACGGTAAAATGCCACAGTTTAACACCCGCATTATGTTCAGTGAAAGATCGAAATGGTCTTTGACTGGATATTATGTCCACAGTCTACGCTGGTATATTTAATATAAATATAAAGGGTATTTTCACTTAAGCTCTTCAGGTATTACTCCGCCACATACACGGGTAATCTAGCAACGACTCCAGCCATAACAAAGCAGTGACATTGTAATTATAAAAGTAAAAGACCACCGAAATGAATTATGAGATTATAAAATCGATTGGCTTTAAAAACGTTTGTTTCCATTTAAATTCAGAAAAAGAAGCTGTTAATGACCAGGCTGATGGTGCTAATGAGCCAAGCATCGTCACCCTTACAAACAAGTATTTGGATGTGCTGGAAATTCGAGAAATGGAGTCAGTACAGTAAATCAAATGTCCTGGGCTCTTAATGCATTCAGCCAGAAATGTAACGGGAGGGTTATACAGCATCAGCAGCTTCATTTCTTCTTCCTTATTTTCTTCACCACACCCACAGACGTTGTTTGCTGGTGTTAAACTTTGCATCTTTTGTTATACATCATTATAATATATAAATAAATTAAATCATCATTTGTTAAAATTGTTACAACCTCAATCTGTTGATACGTTGATGGTTGTTAAATGGCGCTTACCTGTACCAATATCTGACAAGCTCAAGTTAACTCAGTTTAGGACTAATTAGCCTGCCCATTAGCTTGGTGCTGCAACAGCGAACCCTAAACAGATCAAGTCAGATTTTTTTTATATAGTGCATTTTACAATGGAGCATCATCTCAACACAGCTGTACAATTTTAGCTTATCTTCTAATATCTAGGGCCAGTCCCAAATTAACCTCCTGAGACCTCGCGTCCCCACATAAGGACATGACGTGTTGGGTTTGCTACACCTCATACTTCATTCTGCTTAACTCAGTCCTCATTTGTAGGCACTCTTAAGTATTTCTCAAAAACAAAAATACCTCCTGTTTAAAGACAGTGCTCAGTTTTTATACATGAAAAATCAGAGCTCCGAGGAGGGTAAGGAGGTCTCAAGAGGTTAAACCAGCCTAGGGCAACAGTGGAAAGAAAAACTCCCTGAACATTATAAGGAAGAAACCTTGGGAGGACCAAGACTCAAAAATGGACCCAAACTCCTTGGTTGGACTGGTGCTCTTCACACTGTAAAGTGAATGCCTTACTGTGTGGACAGAGTGCTAGGGGTCACTGATGGAGCATTGGGGGATGATCAGGCAAGACCAGCTGTGCCTGTTTGTTTCCCAACCTCTCCGGAAGGCACCACCAGGAATTGGGAGCAGGGTGGTGGGCTAACACATTGCTGCTGCTCCATCCGGGCATTCTATAAGACTTCTATGAGGAGGAACTGATATTTAATTTATCATACGCCAGAATTTTGGAATCAGGATCTTTCTGAAATGTGGTTACAGATTCATATTGGTGATCAGTCACCCAACCCTGATGTACATTTTTTCCACACAGCAATGCCAGGCCTCTGCTGCTGCAGTGTAGAACAGCATTACTGGAGTAACACTGGAGTTGGTGTGCTTTATTCACTAACAGTGGTCTAAGGGAATGCCTGTAGAATCACATAACAGTCAGTCATTTTATTTTGCATCAGCAGCACTACAATGCATGTGTGTAATGAGTGCAGCATCCGGGGGACGGCAGAAGGCCCCTTTAGCCTGGCACTGGGTTTTGAGTGTGAACGCCCGGGACTGTGTTGTTGTTTTTTTATTAATAGGCATTTTGTTGTACTGCATCCAGTCTGCTCTCAGTTTTAACACCCACTGCCTCTTACCTGCAGTTTTGCTCTTACAGTATCAAGTTTATGAGTCGGCTTATAGGTTTTAGCGTTTGAATTTAATGCTCGCATGCTGTCCTGTTTTTTTCCCTGTTTGATAACACAGATCATTTCCCCACAACACAAATCAATCTCATTTTAAATATTTAAATTTGCATTTTATTTAAGCATTTTGATATAATTCTTAAATTGTTCCATGCAGTGTAACAACTGAAACTGCAGCCAGTCACCAGTATACAAATGCCACATGCAGCAAGGACAATGGGCAATGTGTAGAGTCCATATAGGTCAATACTGTGTGTCAAACACAGTGTACTTTTTCTGCCAGATCTTTGTTTTTGACTCCCCGTACATTATTCTTGCTTCTGATAGCAAAACTACATGAAATCATTCCCCCCTCAGGCCTGGCCTTGGTATCGTCTAACTCAGAGTCTTCACAGGGTGGCGGCGCTGATGCGGAACGTACCAAGAAGAAGAGGCGCGGGGACCGTTACTCTGTGCAGACCTCTCTGATTGTAGCTGCTCTGAAGAAACTCCTTCCCATCGGCCTGAACATGTGCTCTCCTGCAGATCAGGAGCTCATCAACTTGGCAAAGATCCGCTACTCTCTGGTACTGAGCCACTATTCCGTGTTTCATCGAAAACATTTTACAGTAATTTTAAATAGCTGACATGAAATTAAAGTATTATTTTAGTTTTATTTATTTATTTATTGGCCTTAGTAATAATATATGATTTTGCAGAATAATTCATTCATTCATTTATCCTTAATTGTAATTTTTAAGCATCAACAAATATTTTTTTAGTTAAATAATAATACTAAATTATAGTAGTACTAATATAATAATAATAATAATACATGATTATAGAGGAAAATTTTAACTTAAATTGTAATTTTGACAAATTATTTTTCATTATTATTTGATATTAGTATTATTATTGTTTTATTAGTTTATTATGTTTAATAATAATAATAGCAATAATAAAATTGAAGAACTGAAATTATTGGAGAGATTTTTAATTTGTGTTAATTTGTCATTTAGGCATCAAATTATTTTTGTTATTGTTTTTGTTGTGTTATGTTTAATAAAATATAAATTAATAAAACTATTTTATTAGTAATATTTAATACTATTATTATAATAATCATAATAATAAGATTCATGTCTGTATAATGAGTTTAAACTTCAAAAGAAAAGAAGGAAGGAAAAAAAAGAAATGATCCAGCCAACAGGAATCGGGAACAATCAGAAAATGAAAGCATACTGGTAAAAAATAATTTTAGGATCCAAGTGTATGAGCTAAACCCCACAATAGAACATGTGTGTGAATAATAAGTTGGCAAAGTGTGTTGACCTGCAGTACCCATGTACCTATGAAGTGCACATGTGTAATGCTCTCGATAAAATAGCTAATGTGTGCATGTACAATGAAAAATCTTCTCATTCTATTATTGTTATTTTGTACAACATACCCAGCGACTGGTCTTTTCCATCCTTAATGCTCTTGGATTTGCACGTTACAGAAAGACACTGATGAAGAAGTGAGGGAGTTCCTGCAGAACAACCTGCATCTACAAGGCAAGGTGAGAATGGAGTGTGTGCGCCTGTGATTGTGTGTGTGTGATGAAGATGAGTGTCGTTGCGACTCCCTCGTACTCTGTATCCTGTGTGTAGGTGGAAGACCCCTCCATGCGCTGGCAGATGGCTCTGTATAAGGAAACAGCAGGAAAGGCAGAAGATGCTGACAATCCAGAGAAGGTGGTGAAGAGAGTGCAGGAGGTCGCTGCGGTGCTCTACCACATCGAAGTGGTAAAGAACACACACACACACACACACACACACACACACACACACACACACACACACACAGAGGCAGACGGATACACAAAAGCAGGAGTGACAATGATATCCAAGTGTATAAATATTCTAGGAATTGTTTACACATAGACAGGGACTTATTATTTTTATACTTATTACTTATTTTTCTTAATCTTAATCTCCACACATTTGGTGTATTGTACTCACAGAACAAGTAGAATTCACCAACGTTAAGATTTTTAGTTTGCTTTTTTTGTTTTTAATTAATGGAGTTAGTCATTTTTTTTTTCTAGCTTATACCAGCTATGGTTCAGGATGTTTTAAAGTATGCTATATTTTCAAAACAAGTGTGGTTTCCCCTGTTTCTTGTGTTAAAATACTTCCAAGTACAGTTCACTAAGGTATTTTTGTATGGTTTCCTGGAAAAGGTTTTGTTTTTTTTTTGTTTGTTTTTTTTGTCTCGTGTTTATATATCTATACAAATATTGTTTTATTTTTTTAATAAAAGAAACTTTTTTTATTACCTTTTCTGCTGATTAGGTCATGGGTACTTAAACGTAAAAAACAATGGGCCATGTTGCTGTGGAGATGGACTGAGATTTAAATCTTTCATTGTTAGATTCACAAGGCTTCAGTATTTATTTTTTACTTTAGTAACTAAACTTTGTTTTATGTTTCATACTTTGAACTAATGGAACAAGTAATGTTCACCAAGGCTGTTTTGTATATTATATTAGTGAAACAATAAATGTTGTTAAGTACTTTTTTTTCTTTCTTTCTTTTTTTTGTAATGATGGACCAACTAGTTTAGTTTTCTTTTTTTTTATGTGTATTTTGCACTGATAAAAGGAAAGTACCGAGCAATAGAAGTTTTTGGTGTTTTGTACTGTACAAGAGTCCAAGTCTCTCTTTTTATGAGTGGGGCAAGGGTTACTGCATTGTTTAAGCTTTTGTTATTTTTAGGTATTTTTGTATTTATTTAGTATTTTGGTTTTTTTTTTCGTTTTTGGATATATCAGCTATGGTCCAGTATGTTTAGAGGTATACTATATTTTCTTTGGGGTAAAAAAATTTAAAATATTTTATATTATATTACTAATATTTTCAAGTGTGGTTTCCTTTTTTCCCCTTGTTTTTTTGTTGTAAAATAGTTCCAATTAAGGAGTATGGGTGTACTGAAAAGGTTTTTTTTTTTTTTTTTGTTTTTTTTTTTTTTGTGTCTCATATTAAGATAAAAATATCTATACAATGTTTTTTTTATATATATATTAAATAGGCAATGTCTTTTTTTTTTACTTTGCTGCCATTTTTTTAAGTGCCATCTTGGAAAGTTAAAGCAATAATATCATTTAAAACTGAAACTAAAATCAACATCACACCTTTCCTTTTGCAACTACGTGCTTTTGTACTTATTGTCAACCCCTGTATACAGTGCTAAGGGTTAATTTTCTAACTCCCCTCATCTTTCTCTCAGACGAACATCCCGTTAATTCTAAGAAGATGGTTTGGCACAAGCCTGCGTCTAACAGCGTCGCAGGCTGTGTGCCTGTGTCAGATGACACCATTAATACAACATCCCAAGGTTTTTTAAAACACACACACCCACACACACACACACACACCACACACACCACCACACACACACACAAAACAACCCACGGCCCTGCAAATTGAACTTTAGACTGTGAACGGCTGTGTGGGGGGAAACCCGTTGTTCTTTGTCTTTCCTTTTCTTTTTTATTGTTTTCCTACTTTTTAAGTATCTTTCTTTTTTAGTTCATTTATTTAATTTTCATTATTCTTAATTTATTGTATTATTCTCATTGTTCTTTTAACTACTGTGTATGTTACTTTTCCATTGACATTTATCTTTTTGGCTTATTTCATATTTTTGTGTTTATTCCTTGTCTTTTTTTTCCTATTTTTTCCACGTCTCCCCCCCCCCCATCTTGTTTTAATTTTTTATGTTTTCTTCTCATCTAATCCCCCTGGTACTTTTTTTTTCTTTTCAGTATTTCTTTTCTTAGATCTTCTTTTATTTGTCCTTATTGTTTTTTTCAATCTTTTTTTGTTTTTTCTTTCTCCCCTCAGCCTTTCTTTCCTTCCTTCATCCATTTCTTGTTCCATTTTTTTTCTGTCTGTTCTGTATTTTGTTTCTGCATAATTTTCTTTCCCCCCTTTGTTTCTTGAGTTAAAATGGTTCCTAGTTCATTTCACAAAGGCTTTTTTGTGTTAATAGGAGCACGTATTATTTACTGGAGAAGTCGTTTTTTTGTTCTTGTATTAATGTATAATATCTATACAAATGTTGTTTTACATTTATAATTAAAGAAACAATCTATATTTTGTGTTTCTCCTTCATTGTTTCTTCTTCTATCCTAAAAGTTTGGACCACCGGTGGTCAGCTGACATGTTTCATTGCTTTTCTGAATGAAGGTTCTCAAGCCTGGGCTAGAACAAATATCTCTTTATAAAACTTTAACCATTTAATGCACACCTTCCTTTTTTTCGGTTCTCTGTCCAGACATAGAGGGTCCAACATGTTCCTCGATGGCTACAAGCGGAACTGGTTAGAGAACGAGGGCTATTCATTTGAGGATAAGATGATTGATGATTTATCTGTGAGTGCGTTCATCTGATCTTCATTCAGCTTTTGAAGATGCAGGTTAAGCTGAGGGTTTTTATGAAATGTTTTTTTTTGTTTGTTTGTTTTAGAAAACACTGGAGGAAGAGGAGGAGGAAGAGGAGGAGAAAGAGGCCAAGCCTGATCCCTTACATCAGCTTATTCTTCACTTTAGCCGCACAGCTCTTACTGAGAAAACGTAAATAAAAAAGAAAAGCACTGCATTATTATTCTGGAACACTGCTGCGGCTGAAGAAGTGATTTATTCCTGATTCTCTCTTTACTGCAGGAAATTGGATGTAGATTATCTGTACATGGCTTACGCTGATATTATGGCTAAGGTACTGTCATTTTTAGCAATTGTGTTTGTCTTTTTTATGATTATATTAAGTTTTTTCTCTTTTATTTCATCTTCTCTTTGCTTTGTCTTCGTATTCTGGATTTCTTTTTATTTTGACTTCTTTGTCTTGTTTTATCTTTTTTTTTTCTTTCTTTTTCTTTTCCATCCTTATTATTCATTATTATCCTGTCTATTTGTTTTTTTCTGTTCTTCTCCTGTCTTTATTTTTCCTTCTTTCTTTCATTCTAAATATTCTGGCTTTTTTTCCTCTCCCAAGTTTTATTTTCATTTTGCTTTTTCTTTCCTTTTTTAATTTGCTTTCCTTTTGTTTTCTTTTGTTTTTCTTCTTTCTCAATTCAACTTTTAGCTCAAGTATTTATCCCAACGAAATATTAGTGACACTTTTTTTTTTTGTGGCCAGGCAGTGAATTAGTTTATTTAATTCAGCCTACGTTGTTGTATTCATATTTATTGTTATTCTGTACTTCTTTTTCTTGTTTGTTCTTCTCTGACAGAGCTGCCACATTGGTGAGGAGGACAAAGGGGGAGAGGAGGAGGAGGAAGGGGGCGAGGAGCCTTCGTTTGAGGTGCGGCAGACTGAGATGGTATGGGGGGGTCCAGGGGGGCTCGTTCAACCGGAGAGAGCTGATGGTGAACGCATCGAGTGAACAAAACAGAAAAAAAACACGCATCCTCTCCTCTGCATGCGGAGCCCTACTACTACTCTTTGTTTTCTTTATTTTTCCTTCCTTTTTTCTTCATTCTGCCTTTTGTTATTTATATATTATATTCATTTATGTCTTCATTTCTTCCTTTTTTCATTCTTTTTTTCATGAAATCATTTTCTGGTTTGTTTTATCCATACTGTTCACCTGTTCTTTTTTTTTTTTGCATTCATGTCATGTCTTAAATTCTTTTAATATTTCTTTTATTATTATTTTTTTTTCTTTGCTTTTTTATTTGATCCATTCTTTTTCCTTTCTACAGTTCTTTCTTTCTGTATTTATGTATTTATTTATGTCCATCTGCTTTTCCTTTCTCCCTCTACTTTGTCTTTCTCTTTCATTATTTCTTTGTTTTTTTTTTATTAAATGATGATATTTTTTTTATGTCATTTCTTTTCATTTCATTCCTTTTCTCTCTCCCCTTTTCTCTTACTTTTCTATGTATTTACTTTGGGTTTTTTTTTTTTTTTTTTTTTTTCTCAATTTTCCTTCTGTCCTTTGTTCATCAATTTTATATTTTTTCCTTTGTTTTTGTATTTTTATCTTTTTTCTTAATTTCTATCATCCTTCCATTCTTTCTTCTATAATCATTCTTTTTTGTTTTTACGCTTATACCGTCTTCATTTTTTTATATTCTTTTATCTTTCAGTTTGTCAGTTTTTTTTGTTCTTTCCCTCTATCTTTCTTTTTTTCGTTCTTTGTTTTTGATTTCTGATCCGATCTCCCCACTCCCTTGTTTTCTTGGTGAAGCAGACTGACTGGTGCTCAGTGGTGCTGAATGCTGTGGTTCTGTGTCCCATCTGTCCTGCATATCTGGAGCGAGTACAGAGAGATGGAAGTTAAGCATTCCACATGTGACCCTGTTTTAGAGTCGGGCTCAGGAAGTGACATAAGCGGCTCATCCTCAGCATTACTTCTTGCTTTTCTGACACTAATCCATATAGCCCTTATCTGTGTTACATACAAAATAGATCAGTAGCTCTTCTAATTATTTACACTCATGCTGCTTTAAGGTCCTCTCAGATCCTTTAGTTACCATGACTACTACGTAGGTGCCTTCATTTACCTCGCACTCGCTGGCCATTTTGTTAGGTAGAGCTACTACACATGTTTACTTTGTGTGCTTGTAATTACGAAAATAAACAATATAGATGATATATTGTGGTTGGATGCTCTTAGTTGGTGGACCATTGAAACCCAGCAGTGACGTTATTGTTATTATTGACTTTTTATTTTGGTGAGGTGATTTAATTATTTTTTTTCCCCAATTCCTATATGGGAGCAGTACCTGATGAAATGGCCACTGAGTGTATGCTGGTTTTAAGTGTGTGCGTTTGTGCCAGTCACACTCTCATACACTCAAATCCCTACTTGTTTCCTTAACTAGGCCCTTAATACAGTAGCAGTCCCACCTCTCCAGACTCGTGTGTTACCTGTATGTTGCATCTTATTTGTAACACCTGTTAATTATACTAAACATACGATTTGGATTTACGACCTTCTTCCAATCCAGGAATGAATTAAGAACAAACAGGAAAGGGATGTGCTGTTTAATGATTGCATTTTGTTCTATGAAACAGGACGTTGGCCGAAATGGACATTGACCAGACATTCTCATAGTCATATAGTCTTTTATGGTACAGTAATGTAAATATAAAGTGTATTTTCACAAGTTAACCATGTGCAAACGATACGTAAATGTCTCAGAGATGCAGCTGAAACCACGAGTGCTTGATGATAGAATCAACTGATACTTTTGTTTGACAGAAGAAAAAAATGCATTGATGGACAGCATTACGAACAACACGGAAGATCAGCCAGATAAACCAGGGACTCAGCGAGTGAATGTCAACCAGGCACATTTTCAGTTCATTACAAATAAGTAGCAGAAAACCAAACACGTACAGTGGTGCTTGAAAGTTTGTGAAACTTTCCTCACATTAAAAAAATTTAATGTGAAAATTGCCTCTATTTCTGCATGAATATGATCTAAAACATCATCAGATTTTCACACAAGTCCTAAAAGTAGATAAAGAGAACCCAGTTCAACAAATGAGACAAAAATATTATACTTGGTCATTTATTTATTAATGAGGAAGATGATCCAATATTACATATTAGTAAGTGGAAAAATTATGTGAACCTCTAGGATTTGCAGTTAATTTGAAGGTGAAATTAGATGCAATCAGGTGTGAGTGGGCCCCATTTTATTTAAAGAACAGGGATCTATCAAAGTCTGCTCTTCACAACACGTTTGTGGAAGTGTATCATGCACGAACAAAGGAGATTTCTGAGGACCTCAAAAAGTTGTTGATGCTCATCAGGCTGGAAAAGGTTACAAAACCATCTATAAAGAGTTTGGACTTCACCAATCCACAGTCATAGAGATTGTGTACAAATGGAGGAAATTCAAGACCATTGTTACCCTCCCCAGGAGTGGTCGACCAATAACGATCTCTCCAAGAGCAAGGCGTATAGTTGGCGACGTCACAAAGGACCCCAGGGTAACTTCTAAGCAACTGAAGGCCCCTCTCATATTGGCTAATGTTAATGTTCATGAGTCCACCATCAGAAGAACACTGAACAACAATGGTGTGCATGGCAGGGTTACAAAGAGAAAGCCACTGCTCTCCAAAAAGAACATCGCTGCTCGTCTGCCGTTTGCTAAAGATCATGTGGACAAGCCAGAAGGCTACTGGAAGAATGTTTTGTGGACGGATGAGATCAAAATAGAACTTTTTGGTTTAAAAGAATAGTGTTATGTTTGGAGAAAGGAAAACACTGCATTCCAGCATAAGAACCTTATCCCATCTGTGAAACATGGGACTGTTTTGCTGCATCTGGGCCAGGACGGCTTGCCATCACTGATGGAACAATGAATTCTGAATTATATCAGAGAATTCTAAAGGAAAATGTCAGGACATCTGTCCATGAACTGAATCTCAAGAGAAGGTTGGTCATGCAGCAAGACAACAACCCTAAGCACACAAGACGTTCTACCAAAGAATGGTTAAAGAAGAATAAAGTTCATGTTTTGGAATGACCAAGTCAAAGTCCTGACCTTAACCCAATGGAAATGTTGTGGAAGGACCTGAAGCGAGCAGCTAATGTGAGGAAACCCACCAACATCCCAGAGCTGAAGCTGTTCTGTACAGAGGAATGGGCTAAAGTTGCAGGACTGATCAACAGTTACAGGAAACGTTCAGTTGCAGTTATTGCTACACAGGGGGGTCACACCAGATACTGAAAGCAAAGGTTCACATACTTTTTTGCCACTCACTAATATGTAATATTGGATCATTTTCCCTAATAAATAAATGACCAAATATAATATTTGTGTCTCATTTGTTTAACTGGGTTCTCTTGATCTAATTTTAGGACTTGTGTGAAAATCTGATAATGTTTTAGGTCATATACAGGTATGTGCAGAAATGTAGAAAATTCTAAAGGGTTCACAAACTTTTAAGCACCACTGTAAGCACGAGTGACTTGCACAAGAAGTCTCTTAACACATCAACCAAATTAGAACAGTCTGTAATCCACATGTGAGCTAACTCTCACACACGATGGACTTCCTCTCTCTAAATCCCACCTCGGCACGTGGATTCGCAGCATTGATTGGCTCTTGAGGTGACCAGCTGTCGTATTATAATTTTTGAGACCTCAATCATCAAAGCGTTGATCAGATGGTCATTATTCGGCACATACCTGTATTTGAAATGCCTGCATAGTTCAAGCAAGCCACTACAAGTAAAGGATTTTTCTGGATTGGGATTGGTTCTTCAGTTTGTAACTGCATGCAACATCAGTGCTGCATCTTGCCTTGTGTTTCGAATTGGATTCTCCACTCCCGCTCTCTGTACTCACCAGTACCTACAGTAAAAGCCTCAATTCCCACAAATTCACTTTCTCTACCTCAACACACATCGATACACAACAGCAGCTCTGCATATCAGAGCAGCTTATGACCTTCCATGAATTCTCCAGGTGTATGAGCGAGGGTGGGATGTTCTGCCGGGTGGATGGATTTTAGTGCAAGGGAATTTTATCTGATGTGGTAGATTGTGGGCGTGCACCAAAACCAACCTTTCTAGCCCAGTACATCGTGATGGGGAATCTCACTCACCAGCATCCAGTCCACCAGTCCAAATAAAGCAGATGGAGGCCAATTAATTAAACAAGTCCATCCAGGTGGAATTTGGTTGGAATGAAGGTCTGCAGCTCCAAAGAGTCTTCATGGATGAAGTTCCCTACCCCTATGTTATAGGGTTAGAAAGAGTTTGGGTTGGTGCTGAAGTTTGTTTAGCTTATCTGTTGGTATGTTTGGATCGTTTTTTCTAATGTATGATCTGTTTTATTACAAGAAAGCCTATTTTTGTGTATCTTACTGTTTTTGGAAAGTACTGAGAATCAGTGTGGCACCTGTTTGCTGTAGTCAAACATTTGAGTGAGAGAGATTAGAGGAAATGGATCTAGGCTCTTGAGTCAATGCGTTGTACTCTTCTGCTCTCTGATGATCAGGAGAAGGAGATGGAGAAACAGAGGCTCTTATACCAACAGTCTCGGCTTCATGACCGTGGAGCAGCTGAGATGGTGCTGCAGATGATCAGCGCCTGTAAAGGTATGACCCTGCTGTTCTTCATCCCAACTGGAAAAAAGTTGGGATGATAAAGCATTTACCATTTTGTAATGTTGCTGGAAATCTTGCCTCACAACTCTTAAAAGAAGTTTTGGCATCAAGGATACCAAGCGCTGATCTCTTTCAGGTGTTACTTTATTCCATCCTCCCTGCAAACACGTCTAAAGGTGTTTTGTTCTTTGAAATTAGGTGAACCCGGAGCCATGGTGTCTTCCACTCTGAAGCTGGGCATCTCCATCCTTAATGGAGGCAACTGTGACGTTCAGCAGGTCAGATTCTCATTCTAGAAGATTGAACCAATTTGTGCCGTCTTGTAACTCACTGAAAGGGAAACATGCTGTATCTGGGCAGTAGCCTCTGTTCACCTAAAGGAGGAAAACCACAAAAGTGTTTGTTCAGAGTCGTGTAGGATTGTCAGGTGGTTATTAGTGGGGTTGCCTGTCTGCATAGGAAGCACACACTTTGTTCTGTAACCACAGAATGATTAAAATGACTACCATTTTGTACTGCACTACGTACACACCTACTGTATAGAGACGTGTCCATATTTTTGGCAGTGTCACATGACTGGGTTTCTCAACTCTCACTGCTCTGCTCTACTGTACTCTTACAGAGGATGCTGGATTACCTTAAGGATAAGAAGGATGTTGGGTTCTTCCTGAGCTTACAGGCTCTGATGCAGACCTGCAGGTAGGACATGATTACCTTTTCCTATCTTTCCATTTTCACTTTTTACTCTAAGCTTGAAGTGGCTTAGTACTTCTGATCGTGAGTCTTAGTTTTCCTGGTTTGTTCGTGAAGTGGTTTTGAATTTAATGCTACAGTTATATTTGTATTCATTTGTGTAAAGTGTTGTTTTTCACAAGAAATACACTGTATAGACGAAAGTTTGTGGACACTTCTAATTATTGAACTGGACTATTTCTGGAACACTGACTTCTAACACATTCATAATACAAAGCATAGATTTCTGGATTCTCTGTAGACAGTCAGTGGAAGTAGAATGGGTTGTACTGATAGCCCAGTGACTCCCAGTGTGACACATTTATAGGTTTCGGCTTAAAAAAAAATTCAGTTCCTTAGCTTCTTGCCCTGCTGTCCTAAAAACGTGGCTGGCTTGCACAGAACCTTGACATCAACTCCATCAGACACCTTGAAAAAGCACCGGAATGCCGAGACATCAGAAGCCGACCTTAAAGTCATGTTCTAAAGTCTAGTGATTAGCCCTTATAAAAGAACAAAGGCTGTTTGGCATCAGAGGTGGGGGGCAAACTCCATAGTAATGCCTATGCTTCGGATGTAATTTTTGGGTGTCCACAAACTTTTGTCTACATTGTATGTATCTAATATCCAATAATGCAGCAGTTACAGAATTGCATGTTGTTACAGTGTTCTGGACCTGAACGCATTTGAGAGGCAGAATAAAGCAGAAGGGCTCGGAATGGTTTCAGAAGAGGGCACAAGTAAGTCAACACAACGCACCAAACCTGCTCATATTGTTGCAAGCTTCACTAGATCAGATGATGTACAGTATTGTGCAAAAGTCTTTGGCCTCTATTAGATAAGTTATACCATTGTTAGCAATGGTATAGTGACCATATATCATTTTTTTCCTCAGTCTAGTAGAATGCAACCCGAGACTTCTATAGGATACAGTGGCAAGTATTTAGGGTGACCCCTTACACTTGAGCAATATCAGTATCTGGCAGCTTCATCGGGATGCCGATCAGGAATGGTCTTTTTGGAAGGGTAGCAACCACTTTTTTTTCGGAAAGGGAACAGGTGGAAAAGGCTAATAAATGCCAAAGCTCAGAAAGATCAGTGGAAAAGAGTATTATGGCGTACCTTTTGGGTCCAATCATCAACAGTGTGGTATAGAGTATATTATCCTTATATAATTGCTGAAACACATCTATTGGTGTCCTAAGACTTTTGCTCGGTACTGTATCTGTAACTTTTAAGACAGTTTCTGAAAACGACTGCATAAACATATGATGAATGTACTTCTCACTTATTTCTGACCTACAGGAGACTAGCTCTAGCTGTAACAGTCCGTATTTATGGAGCCA